>BJKM01000131.1:577500-715000 GCA_015082035.1 Chaenogobius annularis | reverse complement strand
AAGCGCATGGGTGCTGCCCCCCACATCACACTTCTTGTCTAATAAAGCCTACGGGCCACAAAAAAAAACCAAAAAAAAGGAGCATAAATCTGGTATTGGCCTACAGGTTGCGACATGATTCACACTGAACTAAAATTGACAATAATATAAATACTAAAATTCAACCATTTATTTATAATTATGGACAAATAAAACTATCACTGGAATGAGTATAAGATGTCAACTTCACATGTCATATATTCATATATAGATTATTCAACGTTTTCTCCAAGAATATATGTGACCCCCCAAAATATATGTGACCCCCCCCGTAAATATATGTCGACCCTCCACAGAATATTATCTAAGAGACAACCCCCCCTAAGAATTTATGTGTGGACCCACCCACTCGAATCTAACAAGTTATATGTGACCTCCCCCAGATATATGTGACCCCCCTTCATGTATTATGGTATAAAATGTGACCCCCCATTAGAATATATGTGACCCCCCACAGAATATATGTGACCCCCTTACAGAATAGATATGACCTCCATTCACAAAAGATTGTATATGTGACCCCCGCAGGAATATTATATTGTATGAACCCCCCCAGAATATATTAAAAGTGATCCCCCCGACACCCAAAATAGTACTATAGTGACCCCCACAGCTAAACTTTGATAATGTAGAACACCCATGCCACCAGCGCTAATTATACTAAATACCCTAATTTCCGCACCCCCCAGAAATATAAATGTGACCCCCCCCAGATGATATATTTATGCCACTTGCGTTGACACCACCACCCAAGACCTATATGAATGAAGTTGCCCCCCCCAAATAATATGTTGACCCCCAGACCTTTATATGGAGATGGCGATTTACACCCGACACACAGACATTCCAATATAATGTGAAACCCCCCGCCAAGGCAAAGAGTTATTATGATCAGACTCCCACCTTCAGAAATATGTGAGCACGTCACCACATAGCAATACTACAGTTGGCGCGGCCAGACACCGCGCGCGCCAGAGATAGTGTGACCCCTCCCAGGATGATATAAAGTGCACCCCCCCTCTATACAGGAGCTAATTGACAAACTGCAAGCACTGTTACCCCCAGAATATATGTGACCCCCCCAAATAAATGTGAACCCAGAAATGATCCGCAGACACACATGGCTTTTGCAGAAGAACATTAATTTTAACAACTGATCAAAACAGTGCATTTAAATTTTCATGTCATTAACTTGATAATTCTTTTCAATAAAATAGACATTTACAAAAGTTCCTTTGCTCAAATTCATAAATATAATAGTCTTACATTCTCTCGTTCTTAGTGTGTGTTCTAGTGGTTTGTGTGCTCTGTTTACTGCTCTCTTTTTTCATGTGCGCTCACGTTTTTCTCTGTCCGCACCTCACATTCAGACCTCGGGCCCTTGTGGCCCCTGACAAGGACGGACAAAGGTCAGTAGCGGGACTTTCGGCACATGTCACAGCGGCAGGCTCTGGCCGTCAGGATCTCAATTTCGTCATGATGGCGGCCGTGTGGACAGTCTAGACGAACCTTCACCTGCACACAGCACACGCACAAAACACCGCGCACAAACACACATACACACGCACGCGCACAAACACATGCACGTGCACACACGCATGCGCACAAACGCACGCGCACAAAACACACACACACACACATACACACGCACGCGCACAAACACATGCACCGTGCACACACGCATGCGCACAAACGCACGCGCACAAACACACACACGGCACGCACGCACACAACACGCGCACAAACACACGCAGCACACATGCACACACACGCATGCGCACAAACACACACACAAACATGCGTACAAACACGGCCAGCGCTGCACACAAACACACGCACACACACACGCACGCACACACCACACACACACACACATATTAGCACTGTTTCCATACACCTTCAATGGTTTCAACATGGCCTACACTATAAGCTAATTTATGTATCCTTTATTAAACCAGGACCATTTGAGTTGTAGTCCCTTTTCAGGGGAGTCCTGGCCCAAAAGGGGGGGGGACTTCCCTAACTAAGCCCGTTTAGGGACCTTCTAGTTGTGAGGTCAAAGCGCTAACCACTACGCTCCCATGGTTAGCCTAAACAACAGCTTCAGTGAACCCTCAAGCGGTGTACAAAAGTTAGAGCTGCATGACTTGTACTAGTTTCATACGTATGTATTCATTCTATGTGGAAGATGTCATTTTAAAGTCTGAGTATTGCCTGAATAACATGACCTCGGAACACAGGCTGTAAAGTGTGGAAACATGTATCCCCAGAGGAAAGCGTACCTTAGCCTCTTTGCTGATGGTGCAACAGCGTGACGCTGAGGTGATGTTGTGGGTGAAGTTGGAGGCCACCAGGACAGAGTACCTGGAGGGGAAAGCACTGGACTCGCAGTAGCCCACACATGCATACACCAGGTGTGTGCCTCGACATGTGCTGCGCCGGTCACTGCGGATGGTCACGTTGAACGCTGCAAGAGGAGGCAGACCTTTAGACTTCGGTGAGCCTGTTTTCTAGTGGATGTGGTGGATCCGATACTGGTGGTACTCACGGTAAAGGTGGCAGCCCGGGGAGAGGCCTTCATGACTCCAGCCCAGAGGAGAGAGCAGCAGCAGGGACACAAGCGGCAGCACCAGCAGGCACAAGGAGCCTGAGCAGCGAAACATCTGGAACACTCCTGTAGCACAGAACAACGACAACTGCTTTGTATGTACAGTGTGTGGGTCGCTTTTTCACCCTGACTCTTCTTTGATATTAAGCTCTCCTCTAAACGATGTCGTCAGGTTGATCTGCCCTGATGTGACAGTTCTATGGCTCACTGGCTCTGGAGCTCACATGGCTGTTACGTTATTGCATGGTAGTGACAAAGGACTAGGTTTGCGGTTGTAAATGTTTAGCCCCAGGCTGATGACTGAGAACACCTACGTTTAAATGGGGTTAAGTGTCCAGTGCTCATCTTCACAGACTGTACCTGGGCTATGACCTGTGGTAAATGTGAAGGGTTTTAAATGGCCCTGAGCGGCCCCTGTACCGGAGCTGCGGTGCTTTCCCCTGCTGTCATTCAGATGTGTAGCAGCTCCTGTGGACACAGACAAAGCTCTCACTATACTGTACTGTGCACTTGAACATATATATCTGTGTTCATCCTCGCTCCTCCTCACTGTGGCGCCACACGTGTGTAAACAGAGTCAGCTTTTCCTCAGAATGTGGGGATCCCGACCCTTGGCCCCCGAATGGCAGCTATTTCCAGCTGCTCCACACAGCGGCGTAGGGCCGAGGGGTGATGACAGGGCCCAAGGGACTTCATTACGCTGGGGCAGGAGTGTGCACATTAACAGGAGAAATGCCCGTTCTTTTCCTCCCCTCAGGGTTGGCTTTGTCCTGGAGGAAATGGGCTGCTAATGTGGTCTGCTTTGTCTGAGGGACCACCTCCACAGAACAGGACGGACACCGGAAACCGGCAGGTCCTGTGTTAATGTCCAACATCTATGTCCATCATCAACAGCCAAGGTTGTGTTCAACAAATCTGTCCTTTACACGTTTATGTCCCAGTCGGCTCATCATCACAAGAACACAGAGTTTGGGAGCACGTCTCCGAGCCTTCACACAGCTGCTCTACTCCAAGTACATTCTGAAGAAGTGCTCCAAATGGCAGGGTTTTAGGACAACTGAGCTGCGGCGTTTTTCTTTTTGACAGTATACATCTAAATGGGAATCTTATGATTATTATTATTATCATGACAGAATTATTTCAGAAATAAACTTGTCTATAAAAAAAATCTAATCCTAATCTAATGGAGCAAAAAGTCATGTTTTTATACAATAATTATATATTGTAATAAAAACAAATTCCTATTGAATAAAGAATTAAACACTTGCTAAAATCATAGCCAAGATTAGAAATGTTATTTGCTTTTTCTTAAATTATTTTTTAAATCAGATTTTTAAACAATAGTATTCTTTGTGATTCGTCGTTTCCCCTAGAGTTCACGGGACACTTGAAGCATCACTGACACAAAGCATGGTATGACCACTGTCGCATTTGTTATGGTTAAATGCAAAAAACACCTGAAAGATTTGCTGAGGTTCTAAACTCTAGACGCATGCAGAGATGTCCTACCTGAGTGCAGAGAGGAGCAGGTGAAGAGCCGTGAGGAACCAGAGGAGAATCAGACAGCAGGTATGTTCTGACAAGCGAGCCGGAGTATGTTCTGACAGGTGAGCTCCTGCAGCAGCCCTTATACCTGGGACACACCCACAGTGTGCAGACTCACAGCTGGGGCTGTTGGTGCTGGGGACTCCACAGACATGCAGTGAAGGCTCTCTCCCTGGGTCCTCCTCAGACTCCTGCCCTCCTGCCCCTGAACCCTCCTCCACTCAGGGCACTGCTGCTGTGACACAAAGGAAAAGTCGAGAGCTTTTCCACCATCATAACACAAAGGACTTTACCACACAACTCCTAATGCCGCTTTGAAATATACATACTCAAAATGATCCATTTCATTGTATTCTACAATGATTAAACATTCAAGATTTGACTGTTATCATTACAGTACATTAGACTTTACAGCACATTAGAACATTAACCACTGCATAGTTTGGACGTAAAGTGCAATAGAAGATGTGTTCACTGTGTAAAAGACACACACTGTATGTTTTGGACAGTAGCACGAAGGGCGGAACAGCGTACCAGGCATAACAAGGACACACAGTCAAACAGTGGAGGCTCATGCCATTATGCAAAGTCCAGGTCATCGTCAGTGCGGCGTGGTGGATGTGGTTCTGGTCCATAGAGAGGGGCAGAGAGGGGAGGGTGGCTCTGAGGGCACAGGCTGAGGGTTCGATACCTTCTACCCGTGGGCAGCAGGTGGAACAGATGTTAAACCGAGGAACATTCCAGGTTCAGTCCTGGTCTAGTCAAGGTTTGGTTATGGTTTAGACCCAGTTTAGTCCCATTTTTTATGTCAGGTAAATGTGAATACAACTTAATCTAATCACAAATGCTGTATTGAATTTAACAATGAGGCTGAACGACGTTATTAATAAGGTATAAACCTTAACTATGATTGATTGATTTTTGTAATCCATCAAAAATGTGCTATAATGTGCTTTTAAATGTCTTTGTTGGGGTTCAAGTGTTGCACAACAATTGACAGTAAAATGTAAACTTGCACTATTTTATTATTTATAAAATACACACAATATATTACCCCCTCCATTTCACAAGTGTAGAATTTATTTTTCAGTGGATACTTGGATACTTTCGGTTGCTATTGTGCTTACTACAGCTTAATCCAATTTAGCCACGCATGAACATGGAAAAATGAATGGGTGAGCATCAATCACTGCACTGCCACCTCGGAGACATGACCCAATCTCCATGTAAGAACCTGCTCAGGAAAACAATCAAAGTGGTTGCTTCCTAAAAGTATGAGTCAAAGCTGCTCATTATGTCAGGGCTTAAGTGAATAAAAGTTCAGTGAGGAGTTTGGGGTTTCCATGTGCAGCAGAGGAGAAGGCCAGCACAAGGTCACATACAGAGTGTGCCATGAGCCAGCCACGACCACATCTACCACAGTCAAGACCGTCTGTAAGGACTGGCCAGTCAAACTCATTTTAATAAATAAACGTGTATTTAGTTTGCATATTGCAATGAAAGTTGTGGCTTTTTAAAGTTTACGTTAGATTACAAACGTTAAACTACAACGTACTGTAGTTAACATTGTATTCCTTGTTTTATGGCTCAATTTTTGCAGTTTGAAAATTATGGTGGTTTATAACTTTAATTCCTGGGAAAACTCTGGAAAAGTTTGATGAGGGCATGGAGGAGGACTATGGGTCGGCCTCAAAGAAAGTCTGGCGATCCGTCCGATGGCTCAGGGGCGGGAAGCAGTGCTTTCTCCGACACCGTTTACGGTGTGAGGAGAGCTTGACCTGGACTTGGAATGATGTTGGATGGTGGATGGAATACTCTGAGGACCGCCTCAATTTCACCGTCATGAAGAAGCAGAGACTGAGGACTTGGAGGCGGACTTGTCCATCACCCAAGCTAAAGACACTGAGGTGGTTAAAGCTCCTCGGTGGCAGGGCTCCAGGTATCTTAAGTCTCTGGATGTTATGGGACTGTCTTGGTTGTCTGCAACATTGCGTGTCAAAAATAAATAAATATATATATACACACATATATATATACATGTATAAATATATATACACACATATATATATATATATTATATACATATGTGTATGTATACATATATATGTGTGTGTGTGTGTGTGTGTGTGTGTATATATATATATATATATATATATATATATATATATATATATATATATATATATATATATATATATACACACACACACACACACATAGATACATACAGATATATAAAATTCCTGGGAGCTTGAAGGTTCTGTGCAGTATCTTTGCTGTTCCTAGTACTGCACTTTTCTGGACTGAGATGTCTGATGTTTTTCCAGGGATCTGTTGTAGCCCCTCCTCCAGTTTTGGGGTCTCTGCCCCGAGTGCTCCAATGACCACGGGCACCACTTTCGCCTTCACCTTCCACGACTTCTCCAGCTCTTCTCTGAGCCCTTGGTATTTCTCCAGTTTCTCGTGTTCCTTATTCCTGATGTTTCCATCACTTGGTGTTGCCACGTCAACCACAAAGGCTTTCCTCTGCTGTTTAGCCACCACCACAATGTTTGGTTGGTTTGATTGGCTCGATCATTCTCTACCACCTTTGGGGGTGTTTCCCACTTTGACCTTTGGGTTTCCAGTCCATACTCCGCCCAGATGTTCCTGTACACTATGCCAGCCACTTGGTTATGGCGCTCCATGTATGCTTTCCCTGCCAGAATCTTGCACCCCTGCAGTTACGTGCTGGATTGTTTCAGGGGCCCCTTTGCACAACCTACACCTTGGGTCTTGTCTGGTGTGGTAGATCTGGGCCTCTATTGCTCTGGTGCTCAGGGCCTTTTCCTGTGCAGCCATGATGAGTGCCTCTGTGCTGTCCTTCAGACCGGCCCGCTCTAGCCATTAGGATTTCTTGATATCAGCCGCTTCAGTTATGTTCTGGTGGTACATCCCATGTAGGGGCGTGTCCTCCCATGATGGTCCCTCCTCCAGCACTTCATCCTCTGTTCCTCATTGCCTGAGACATTCACTGAGCACATCATCTGTTGTGGCCTCGTTCTTGATGTACTTGTGGATCTTGGATGTTTCATCCTGGATAGTGACTTTCACACTCACTAGTCCACGGCCTCCTTCCTTACGACTAGTGTAAGGAAGGAGGCCTACAGTCTCAGGGTGCTGGATTTTGGGTGGAACCCTCCATGCATGGTGAGCCGCGTCTTAACATCTGTGGTCTGTATCTCTTCTTTTGGCCACCTTATTATTCCTGCAGGGCATTCGATCACTGTAGCTGTTTATTGCCCGGACTTGTTCTTGCCATTGAGCTGGCTTCTTAGGACTTGTTTTACTCGTCGTAGGTATTTGGCTGTTGCCGCTTTCCATGTTACCTCTTCAAGGTTGCCATTTGCCTGTGGTATTCCAAGGTACTTGTAACCATTCTCAATGTCTGCTATTGTTCCTTCTGGGAGTGAGACTCCTTCTGTGTGGACTACCTTCCCTCTTTTTGTCACCATCCGACTACACTTCTCAAACCCGAATGACATCCCAATGTCAGCGCTGTAGATCCTGGTCGTATGGATAAGTGAGTTGATGTCTTGCTCGCTCTTAGCGTACAGTTTGATGTCATCCATGTAGAGGAGGTGACTGATTGTGGCCCCATTCCTGAGTCGGTATCTATAGCCAGTCTTGTTGATTAGTTGCCTGAGAGGGTTCAGACCTATGCAGAACAGCAGTGGGGACAGGGTGTCTCCTTGGTATATGCCACATTTGATGGACACTTGTGCCAGTGGTTTACTATCGGTCTCAAGGGTGGTTTTCCATAGCCGCATCGAGTTTTTCTATGAAGGCTCTTAGAGTCCTATTGATGTTGTACATCTCCAAGCATTCAGTGATCCGCGTGTGTGGCATTGAGTCACATGCCTCCTTGTAATCAATCCAGGCAGTACATAGATTGGTGTGTTGGGTTCTGCAGTCTTGAGCGACTGTTCTTTCAACCAGGAGTTGGTGTTTGGCTCCTCTGGTGTCTTTGGCGATGCCCTTCTGTGCCTTTTTTTTTTAACATTTTTAAGAATATTTTTTATAAAACACACAAGAACATGACAAGGGAGCAATATACAAAAAACATGAGTAGCTCAATTTTAGTTCAAACTTTAGATCACTTAATTGGGTACAAGAAGCCCCGGATCACTGGACTTAATGACTACAGGCCTGTGGCGCTGACGTCTGTAGTCATGAAGTCATTTGAACGCCTGGTCCTGCCCCACCTCAAGTCCTTCACCTCCTCCCTGCTGGACCCCCTGCAGTTCGCCTACAGAGCCAACAGGTCTGTGGACGACACCATCAACCTGGCACTCCACTTCATCCTGCAGCATCTGGACTCCCCGGGAACCTACGCCAGGATCCTGTTTGTGGACTTCAGCTCTGCGTTCAACACCATCCTCCTGCTCTGCTCCAGGACAAGCTCTCACAGCTCAACGTGCCTGAATCCACCTGCAGGTGGATCACTGACTTCCTGACGGATCGGAGGCAGTGCGTGCGGCTGGGGAAGAATGTCTCAGACACTCGGACTATCAGCACAGGAGCTCCACAGGGCTGTGTACTTTCTCCTCTGCTCTTCTCCCTTTACACAAACTGCTGCACCTCCAGCCACGACTCCGTAAAAACTCATCAAGTTTGCGGACGACACCACCCTCATCGGGCTCATCTCGGACGGGGATGAGTCCGTCTACAGGAGGGAGGTGGACCGGCTGGTGTCCTGGTGCGGCGGTAACAATCTGGAGTTCAACGCCCAGAAGACAGTGGAGATGATCGTGGACTTCAGGAAAGCCACAGCCCCCCAGCCCCCCCTCATCATGACAGACTCCCCCATCACCACCGTGGACTCCTTCCGCTTCCTGGGCACCACCATCACCCAGGACCTCAAGTGGGAGCCCTCCATCAGCTCCCTCATCAAGAAGGCCCAGCAGAGGATGTACTTTCTGCGGCAGCTGAGGAAAGCCAAGCTGCCAGCGCAGATGATGGTGCAGTTCTACACGGCCATCATTGAGTCCATCCTCACCTCCTCCATCACCGTGTGGTACGCTGGAGCCACAGCCAGGGACAAACAGAGACTACAGCGCATTGTGCGCTCTGCTGAGAAGGTGATCGGCTGCAGACTTCCATCTCTGCAGGACCTGTACGTCTCCAGGGCTCTGGGACGAGCAGGTCGGATCACAGTTGACCCTTCTCACCCTGGACATGGTCTGTTTGAACCACTCCCCTCAGGCAGGAGGCTACGGTCCATCCGGACCAGAACCTCCCGCCACAAGAATAGTTTCTTTCCCTCTGCCGTTGGACTCATGAACACTTGAAAACACCTGTCACTTTAACTGCAATATTCATCACTCACTGCACTGTCACTTTCTGCACTATTAACTTTAAACATAACTGTAAACTTGTGTACATAGAAATGCCTATTTTTATTTTTATTGTATAGTAATTTTAAATTGTTTCCTAATGCATGCCCTTTTTTGATTGAATATATGTTGTTTTATTATTGCTCAGTGTTTTATGTTGCACCTTAAGGCCGAGACAAGTTCCTACGTTTTTGAATTTTGTTCATTGACAATGGCAATAAACTCTTTCTGATTCTGATTCTGATTCTGATTCTGATTAACGTTGAGGGATGCTACCTGTAAAACCTCTGATGCCATTGGGTTAATCGTATTGATTTTTCCATTATAATCTCCTTGGTCAAACATAATGTACAAACACAAGAATTACAGAAACAGGAAACAGATTAAATGATTACATAGAAAACAAAAAATGGGTTTATTCTAAAAACGTACACGGAACCCAAAACCCTGCCTCATTCTGAGTACATGGTGTTTTACCCTCGGAAGTCACCAGAAGAGTCGCCGGGAAAGATAATCCATATCTCAAATGTTCTCCTCCTGAGCTCTTCACTCGTTGCTGAAGAAGCTCGTATGGCATATCTGGGGCTAAGAAGATGCGCTTGCCTTTGTACTGGAGGTCTTCTTTCACTTTTGCAGTCTTCAAGACACGTTTTGCAGTCTTCAAGACACGTTCATTAAGAAACCTCGTTATCAGGCGTTGTGGTTTATCAGTTGTTGGTCTTGGTTTACCCGGGCGATGTGCCCTTGCTATTGTGATGGGGGGGGGGGAACATACAAGAAGTTCTTGGATGTTCTTCTCCACAAAAACTTTCAATATCTTCTCCCTCCTCTCCCTCTGTGACCCCCAAAAGCCTGAGGTTAGGTCTATGGGACTTTGACTCCGGATCCAGGCCCTTACTTTTTATATTCTTGTTCTCATATTCTTTCTTAATGCATACCCTTTGATTTCATATATGTTGTTTTTATTATTGATCAGTGTTTTATGTTGCACCTTAACGCCAAAACAAGTTCCTATGTTTGTGAATTTTGTCCATTGACAATGGCAATAAACATTTTCTGATTCAGATTCTGATTTCCTTTGCAGTGTCATCAGCTGGGCCCGTATGGCAAGGCAAGTTTATTTGTAGAGCAAAATTCGTACACAAGGCAGTTCAAAGTGCTTCACACAACAGGAAAAAAATTCATTAAAATCACAAAGACATGAAAGAAATCACAAAACCTTCATTTCTATTCATTCAATTTAGCAATTTTGCTGACATGGATCATACCATGCTTAGAGATCCGCCAGATGGAAAACCAAGTCTATTGGACCACACTGGTAGAAACTCCAGACAGCCTTTCCCATATTTATTTGACAGTGCCAGCGTAACTGATGTCTCCGGAGGGGCACATCGCTTTTAGAATGATTCTTTCCCATGTAATTGAGTATAAATACTTTTAGGATTTTAAAGAATTTCTCCAAAGAAAGACCGTTTAATTTAAAGAAATTTAAAAGGTGCAATTTTCAGGCTATCCGTCAAATAGTTTAAGACATAAAAGAGAAGAGTGCAAATATAATCCTTTCAGTCATATACACAGCCAAACAAAACAGTTTTTAGCTTGGATTTGAACATTGCCAGAGTAGAACCTGTCTCACATAATCAGGAAGAATGTTCAAGATTTTAGCTGCATAAAACTGAAACGCTGATTCCCCATGTTTAGTCCTGACTCTGGGCACCAGCAGGAGGCCGGTCCCTGTGGTCCTCAGTGTCCGAGATGGTTCATAAGGCACTAACATGTCCAAGATGTACTTTGGTGCTATGCCATGGAGAGACTTGTATACAAGCAGAGCTGCTTTGAAGTCTATTCACTAACCACAGGGGGCCAGTGCAGACCTGAGCACAGGACTAATGTAATCGTACTTCCTGGTTCTAGTCAGCGTTCTGGATGTACTGCATCGCCTCCATCACAGCCCTCAGTGTCTGCAGCTCATCTATATTGTCTGAAATACGCTGTTTAGTTTCCTCCCCCCTCTTTCAGCTCTTTTATATCGTTTTCAAACTCTTCAAGTTGTGTCACTCCGATCATTTAATTTCCGTTCTGAGCAACGCCATATCATGCTGCATTTCGCTTTTATTTCACACATCATGAGCGCTTATCAGTGCAGGCCGTGAGAGTCTTTATCTGGGCCAGCGGAACTCTGTCTCTCCGCGGGAAAAGAGTTGCGGTCGTGGCATAGGTTCCCGCTAGTCTGTGTAGATCTCATTTGCTATTGATATTGGCAGTACCTATGTAAAATAAGACAAGTGGAAGGAGGATTACATTGGATTACATTACAATATATGGCGGTGCTCAGGGCAATTTAAGGGAAATGGTGGTTAATCTCTATCGGGTGCTCGAGGATTCATGGGAATTTGCCACAGTCCTTTGGTGTCCTTTGCGGGGTGCGCCGGGAGTACGGGGTCCGGGGCCCTTTGCTCAGGGCTGTCCGGTCCCTGTATGACCGGAACAGGAGCTCCGCCAGGGCTGCCATTTGTCATCGGTTCTGTTCAATGTTTTTATGTACAGAATTTCTAGGCGCAGTCAGTGCTCGGAGGGTGTCCAGTTTGGGGACAGCAGAATCTCATCTCCGCTATTTGCAGATGATGTTGTCATGATGGCTCCATCAAACCCTCTCTTGCCCTCGCTGAGTGAATGGGGAGTCTCTGCCTCAAGTGGAAGAGTTCAAGTATTTCGGTGTAAGGGAAGGCTGGAGTTTAAGATTGACATGCAACTCTGTGCAACATTGATGAAGACTTGGGGAAGACCCAGGCCTGAAGGAAGTGAGTATGGAAGAGCTGGAGGAAGAGTGTGTAATTTTGTTCTTGTAGAAATTCTTTATAGACTACTTTACCTGAGTTGTTGGCTCTTATTTCCTTTGAGTGGTTGCACTCATAGAACCGGGGTTACATTAAGTAAACAGACTTTATATGCTCCGTGCAGAGTTTTAATTGCGTGTGTGCTTGATAAGGCTTCATGTATTTACATGCGTTTGTGTTCTACCTGTGTATCTCCGGTAACATAAGCTGCTGCATTCTCTCTCTCCCTTGCTTCTTTCTTCAGCTTTTTCTTGTAAGGTATCCAAGCCTCCCTCATCCTCTCCTCCGCTCTTTTTCTCACTCCATGTATCAGCTGAGCACTTTCATTCACTTCTACTCACGTCACATATTTGTCATAGGAATTTTAATGGCAATTAAGACGTAGCAGCGACGTTTCCGAAATTGCCACTAATAATTTGTATCCAATAAATTAAACTCAAAATCACTAGATTCAGCCGCTTTTCTTCTGCGTTTTCTCCCACGTAGCCTTATTCTGAGCCAGGCTCCGCCCCTGCTCCTGCCACATATCAAGATCAAAGGCAGAGAAAGTGGAGGAGAAATGTTTACATGTGCAGGCTTCTGGAAGAGAGATATTTACAGCGAAACTGCATTGTACCAGGCCCTCAGCACAAGAGAGGGACTACAGGCTTCTCGGCTGTTTTTCCATTTTCACTGGAATGCTGAGTGAAAACACTTAGCTGCCCCCATCAGGGGTTGAATTTGAAAATATGTTATTGGTGATTTGGTGACAAAGCAAAGAAATTATCAGTATCAGTATCGGTTGAAAAATCAATTTTTGTCCCTAATTTAGAATTTTAGTGACTTGAGACTTTGTCCTAATAAATCCAAATTTGAATTTGTCCATTTTCAAATTGAGTCTGAATGTAAATTTTTTCCATTTTACAAATATCCATAAAAATTTTGGTCCAGTCCTTAATCATCAGTATATTTTGTGTCACACATTTGTGAGAGCCTTTTTCCCTGCTGCCAAGACTAGGCTTCAAAGATATCTCCTGATTGTGTTCAAACCGCTGCCGACATTAATATCCTGGTTGAGTGGTCAGATCCTCTGGCACACAGGTTGGCGGTACAATCGCAGCTGCCTCAGGTGAATACTGCCGTTGTGTCTTTGGGCGAGACACTTAACCTGCCTCGCCCCCAGTGTCTGTGTTAACTGGTGTGTGAATTTATTTGTTAATGGGTGAGTAGGTCCTTGATTTTAAAGCGCTTTGAGTACCTTGAGGGTAGAATAGTTCTGGCGCACTGGATTATAAGGCGCACTGTCAATGAATGGTCTATTTTTTAACTTTTTTCATATATAAGGCGCACCGGACTATAAGGCGCATTAAGCTAAACAAAACAGTCCCAACCTTGTTCAATGGAAACACGTTCTGACACAGTCTGATACGCTTAAATCAAACCGTTAGCATATTCACAGTAACTCAAAATGGCTCAGGTATAACACGTAAAAAACACAGTCTGATACGCAAAATCAAACATTAGCGTATTCACAGTAACTCAAAATGGCTCAGGTACAACACGAAAAAAAACACACAGTCAGATACCGCTAAATCAAACGTTGGTGTATTCACAATAACTCAAAATTGTTCAGTTTAACACTATAACACGTGAAATAAAACATAATACACTCACTTTTTCAGTTTATTCCTCGTCCACAAATCCTTCAAATTAATAACTGTAATATTATGTGTACGCACAGTATTACTCCGCGACGCTCCTGGCTACGGTAACCGTAATGCTGCAAGCAGTGTGGCTTTGTAGTTTACCAAAGTCGTGATAAAACATTTTGACGGATTTTTGAGCGCTGTGTACCACATAAAAATCGGTTCGAGGTCAGTAAGCACAACCAGAATTAATCCATATATAAGGCGCTCTGGTATATAAGGCGCACTGTCATTTTTTGAGAAAATAAAAAGGTTTTTAAGTGCGCCTTATAGTGCGGAAAATACGGTAAATGTGACCATTCACTGTAGCACTTTTTACCATCTAAAAAACATTGCCAAAATCAAAAGTATAGTGTCTAAACCAGACCTGGAGAGACTTATCCATGCGTTTGTCTCTAGGAGATTAGACTACTGTAACGGCCTGCTCACTTGGCCTCTCCAAACGAGCTGTAAAAACAGCTGCAGCACATCCAGAACGCCGCTGCTCGGGTCCTGACTAGAACCAGGAAGTACGATCACATTAGTCCAGTGCTCAGGTCTCTGCACTGGCTCCCTGTGGCTCAGAGAATAGACTTCAAAGCAGCTCTGCTTGTATACAAGTCTCTCCATGGCCTAGCACCAAAGTACATCTCGGACATGTTAGTGCCATATGAACCATCTCGGACTCTGAGGACCTCAGGACCGGCCTCCTGCTGGTGCCCAGAGCCAGGACTAAACATGGGGAATCTGCGTTTCAGTTTTATGCAGCTAAAAATCTGGAACAGTCTTCCTGAGGATGTGAGACAGGTTCTACTCTGGCAATCTTCAAATTTAAACTAAAAAATGTTTTGTTTGGCTGTGCATATGGACTGAAATGCTTTTCTTTGCACATCTTCTCTTTTATGTCTTGAACTTAAGATTGTGATTTCTGCCATGTCTTTGTGATTTTAATGCATTTTTTCCTGTTGTGTGAAGCACTTTGAATTGCCTTGTGTACGAATTGTGCTCTACAAATAAACTTGCCTTGCCTTGCCTTGCCACTTTATTCATTTCAGTCCAACATTTCTGGGCAACAGGACAGTCCCAAAACACATGGTAATGATGCGCCTCCTGGCAACCACAATTTCTCCAGCAGTTAGAATTTCCTCGTGAATAATGAACACTTTGACATGGTTTTATGTAAAGAAAAACAAAAGCATTTTTGTTTTTCCAACAAAATTCTTTCCATACATTTGATTTTGTGGTTCAGTGAAAGAGCTCTACAAGCCGAGTAAAAGAGAGCATCACCCTATGACGAACAGGAAGTTGGCCATATTATTTCGAAATATCAACCACTTGATTTCTTATTTTCAAAAAAGTACTTGTCCTAGATCTTTGCTTGGACAGTTCTAAACAACACTTTCCACATCTAGGGACATTGAAATGTAAAAATCGGCCAATCAAAAAAATATATTCTTTATATTTTTGTGTGACACACCATCAAAAATGCCTTAATTTCATGTTTCTTGCCAATCGGACAAATGTGGGACTATTATGTGAACTGTCTGTGTCTAGTTGTAAGTGACCATGTGTTCTTTACTCTATTCCGTCTAGTTTTCCATGCCACACCAAGGGTTACAATTTCAGCTTTTTAGCCTGATGCACCTCAGACGGTCTGAGAAGTAATCAGAGCAAATGGCCACTACAGTGTACTATAGGAGCATTGTCACTTAAGTCTATTGTGCCTATATCTATCACAGTGATTTTAGATCTGTCTTTATTGAAGATAAAGAAATAGTCTGTTCTTGAATAGATTATATGTGTTGGAAAATGGGTATACCAGCGTGCACTAGGGTTCTACTACCTCTTGATGTCAATCAGTTCTCTATTCTTCATTCATTTACATAACTTCTTATTTATTGTTCATCCAGTGCCTCTTGAGTTTGATACAATCATGTCTATAATATTAGTATAGAAGGTGGTGTCAATCCCTGGTAGAGCATAGACATTCAGCAGAGTAAAAACCTTTCCATTAATATTTCCCTTAACTTTCAATTCAATTCAATATTTTTTTTTTTTTTTTAGATTCCGTCACCTACGATGAAAATTTCAGACCCCTCCATAATAAAATGGGAGAACTTACTTAGAAATGACTGTGTTCAAATATTTATTTTCCTCGCTGTAGAGAGCTTGCATCCTTCTTCTGCACATAATTGGAATAGTATTATTTCACATTTTATAGCTTCATATATTCTGTGAAAAGCCCTCTGTTGAGCAATGTTGGTCTTTTTGATGTAGTTTAACCACAGAGATGTTCAGAGGGAGTCCACGGAACTGTATGGACTTCAGAAACAAACCGGGACACGCACAAATCAATTTAGGAGAATATTTGTATCATAAAGGAGCACCATGCAACGTTACCATCCCTACAGCATCACGCTGTGGAGATGTTAATCAGCAGCAGGAACTGAAAGACTAGCCGGGATCAACAGAAGGATGCAGCAGTTACAGAGACATATTTGATGAAAACCTGCTCCAGAGGCTCTGAACCTCAGACTGGGGCCAGGGTTCAGACAATGACCCTAAGCACACAGCCAGGAGAACAAAGGAGTGGCTACAGAACAACTGTGTGAATGTCCTTGAGTGGTCCAGAGGCCAGACTTGAACCCAACTGAACATCTTTGGAAAGATCTGAAAATGGCAGTGAACCGACGCTCACCAACCAAACTTATTGTGGTTGGGGAGTTCTGCAAAGATGAATGGAAGAAACTGCCCAAGTGTGTGCAAAGCTTGTAGCATTATAGTCAAAAAGACTTGAGGCTGTAATTAGAGGAAAAGGGGCTTCAACAAAGTATTGAGCAAAGGCTGAGAATTATTTTTGTTTAATTATTTTTAATACATTTTCAAGGAACTCAAACAACCTTCTTTCATGTTGTCATTATGGGGTATTGTTTGGAGAAGTTTGAGGCAAGTAATTAAAGTAATACATTTTGGAATAAGGCATATGACACATAACAAAATGTGGAAAAAGTGAAGTGCTGTGAATACTTTCCGCTTGCTCTCTACGTTTAACCTAAAGCATGTGGCCAAAAAGATTCAACATGAAATACAATACGTCTGGACTTAAAGCGTAGTTAGTTGGACTTTTGAATAATTTATTTAAAATTTTGGAAATAATGACATGCATTTTATTAAGAAAATGTGCATAAACACTTCCAAACAGACAAATAAATAATGACATTTTAATTTTTCGGCTTGTTCCTTTTGTTGTGACGCTTTGACCAATCAGATTCAAATATTCATCATGACATTATGCCTTTTCCCAGCTGCTTTCAGCGAGAGTCTGTCCAGATTTATATTGTGTAGAACTCAACTCAGAGTGATACATACAGTGAGGAAAGTATTTGAACACCCGGCAATTTTGCAAGTTCTCCCACTTAGAAATGATGGAGGGTCTGAAATTTTCATCGTAGGTGCATTTCAACTATGAGAGACAAAATCTAAAAATAAAATCCAAAAATCACCTCGTATGATTTTCAATTCAATTCAATTTATTTTTGTAACGCCCAAAATCACAACTGTAGTTGCCTCGAGGGGCTACAGTGGAAAACAAAATAAACAGATTTTGAAATAATGAATTTGTATGTTATTGCTGCAAATAAGTATTTTAACACCTGAGAAAATCAGTGTTAATATTTGGTACTGAAGCCTTTCTTTCCAATTACAGAGTGTGAGGTAGCGTAGCGCTGAAATGAAATGTTTTTTTTTTTACTTACAGTGCCACCAAAATATGTTGCTTCAACGCTCCAAGTGGCCACGAAAGAAACATCTCTCTGACTGAGGCACACACCTGCCTTGTATAATGAGGCCAATTGGATTGGCCCATTCCACATAGCTGGAACTAATACAGGCAAAACGGTAACAATACAGTATTCAATTCAATTCAATCTATAAGGCTAACATAAACATCGCCCGGGATATGTATGCTTACAAGTAGTTTATTGTGTAAATGAAATGAAAGTTTAAATGTAATGTGTGTGCTATAAACCTAACGGACGAGTGGAGTGTGAAAGCCCACTTCGTCACACAGAGGTCAAAGGTTTTCTGTAATTCTTGACCAGGTTTGCACACACTGCAACGGGGATTTTGCCCCACAATGGACTGAGATTAGCGCAGAGCTGCTCTTCCTCAGTCATGGGTGCAGGTTTTATGTGACTTGCCTGGCTCAGACTGATGGCTATACTGACAAATCTGCAAAAAAAGGCTGAGGACAGGCGACACTTTATGCAATAGTATGCCAAAAGCAAAATTGTGCTACACTACAGCGCACAACCATAACAGAGGAGGATGTTGAGGTTAAATTTCCTCTCTGCATGTTTCTCCAATTTTGAGCTTGTGGTTGTTTGAGGATTTCTGCTGGTCATGGGTGTCTGGGTCAGCGCTGCCAAAGCCACAGAGACTGTGTGCAGTGGCTTTGTGAATGAAGACCTGTGCACTTATAGTCATCACATGTTGTATAATATTTAGTGACTTTATAGGATAATAAATCATGAATTCAGTTTCTACAACAGACGCGGCCACTGGGTCTAACCTGCTGTCTGCCTTTCTCTGCAGACACTGATACCTTTATTGGTCTCTATGGGGAGATAGAGTTGCAGAAAGGTTACGAGCGACTGCATTCGGACATGACAAAATACTGAACACACTGGGACATATTTAGCATTGAGGACTTCACCAGAAGTTTTAACTGTTTTAGCCATTTAATCATCTACAAGTCCATTTGAGGTTAATCTTTTTAGTTTAAGCTAACACAGAGACAGACCTGAAATGAAGCAATAGAACTACTAACCCTGTCCTTGAAACGCCACCATAACATGGTTGTGGAGTTTGAGTGCCCGGATGATCCTAGGAGCTATGTTGTCTGGGGCTTCAAGCTCCTGATAGGCTCTCACGTCCAAGGTGATGGGTCAAACCAACAGCGGTTCAGAAGCCCCTTATGATTAGAAGTAAACCAAGGCCAGTTACGACTGGTGGCGGGGTCATTCCCCACGGGGCCTAGCCGGGTGCAGCCTGAACCAGCGACGTGGTCGCTGGTGAACTCTGCTGGAAATATCAACAAGAAAATCATGAGCTACAAGCACGGATATTCACTTTGGAATCTGAAAAAGGACTCCAAGATACAATTCCAGTGTCATCCAGTGGTAAGAAGTAAAACATTTTTATAAGAAAAACATATATACAAGCCTCCCCAGCACTGCCAAAGTTTTATTGATTATTTTACTGAGATGCTTTCAGTCGTATGCACAGACTTTGATGGTTTGGTCATAACAGGTGATTTCAATGTTCATGTTGATAATATCTGTGACAGAAACGCTAAAGAGCTTCATGCTGTCCTTGAAACTTTCGGTCTTACTCAGCACGTGAGTGTCCCCACCCACAGCAGAGGGCACAATCTAGAACTTCGAATTACAAAGGGGGTGAATATTTCAAACGTCAATGTGGTCGATGTTGCTCTGTCTGATCATTTCTGTGTCTGTTTTTCCAAAACTACCGGCTGGTCCTGCAGTTGTCCGGAGGAGACACATAAATGACAGCACAGGAAAACTGTTTGTGGAAATGATTAACTTTGAAAATGTCTCATGTTCTAATGTAAATGATTTGTTGTACTCTTTTATATCTAGTGTTTTGAATGTTCTCGACACCATTGCCCCTATGAAGGCTAATTGTTAAAAATAAGCAGAGGGCGCCATGGAAAAATTATAATTCGGTCAGGGCACAGAAAGAGTGCAACTGGGCCGAACGAAAATGGAGCAAGTCAAAGCTCCAGGTTCAGAAAGAGATTTACAGAGAGAAGTTGTACATGTACAACCTCATTTTATGTAGAACTAGGGAAGGATATTTTTGTCTGAAATAATTGGAAGCTGCAGTAACAACTCGCATGTCCTGTTTGCCACAGTAAACAGATTAACAAACCCTCCAGCTCAGCTGCCGTTAGAACTCATTTCCACATCCAAGTGTAATGAGTTTGCATTATTCAAAGAAGAGCAGTCTTGATGCCGCAGTACTGAGTAATTACCGGCCCATCTCTAATTTGCCATTTTGGGGCAAAGTCCTTGAAAAGGTTGTTTACCAACAGCTCACTGATTTCCCCTTAATAAACAACTCATTTGATGTTTTCCAGTCAGGTTTTTAGACCTCATCACAGCACTGAGACTGCTCTTGTCAAGGCGACAAATGACATCCACCTGAACACTGACGCGGGCAAAGCCTCAGTCTTAATTCTGTTAGATCTGAGTGCTGCTTTTGACACTGTCGATCATGGGACCCTTTTACAGAGACTAGAGGACTGGGTGGGCATAACTGGCACTGCCCTAAACTGGTTAAAGTCCTATCTGGAAGACAGGAAGTACTTTGTCGAAACTGGTAACTGTCTCAGACCAGATGCCCCTGACCTGTGGGGTGCCCCAAGGGTAAATCCTGGGACCCCTTCTGTTCAACCTCTACATGCTGCCGTTAGGTCAGTTGATACGCAGCGAGAATGTGTCCTATCACGATTATGCAGACGACACTCAGTGGATTAACTCTGTCACTGCATCCAACAGATCAGTGTGTGGATGCAAAACAACTTTCTCCAGCTGAACTCAGACAAGACTGAAATCATTGTCTTCGGCCCACAGAAACACCTCCAGAGTCTCGCTCTAAAACCTACAAATCAAGTTCGAAATCTGGGGGTAATAATGGACTCAGAATTTTAACAGCCACATCAAATCAATATCAGCAGCCTTTTACCATCTAAAAAACATTGCCAAAATCAAAAGTATAGTGTCTAAACCAGACTTGGAGAGACTTATCCATGCGTTTGTCTCTAGTAGATTAGACTACTGTAACGGCATGCTCACTGGCCTCTCCAAACGAGCTGTAAAACAGCTGCAGTACATCCAGAATGCTGCTGCTCGGGTCCTGACAAGAACCAGGAAATACGATCACATTAGTCCTGTGCTCAGGTCTCTGCACTGGCTCCCTGTGGCTCAGAGAATAGACTTCAAAGCAGCTCTGCTTATATACAAGTCTCTTCATGCCTAGCAACAAAGTACATCTCGGACATGTTAGTGCCATATGAACCATCTCGGACTCTGAGGACCTCAGGGACCGGCCTCCTGCTGGCGCCAAGAGTCAGGACTAAACATGGGGAATCTGCGTTTCAGTTTTATGCAGCTAAAATTGCATCAGCAAGATTACTAACAGGAACTAAAAGAAGAGAGCACATTACACCGGTGCTCGAGTCTCTTCACTGGCTCCCTGTTGAGTTTAGAATCAAATTCAAAATCCTCCTCCTGACTTACAAAGCCATAAATGACCTGGCCCCATCCTACGTCAAAGAGGCTATAGTACCTTATCATCCAAACAGAGCACTTCGCTCTCAGAATGCTGGACTTTTGGTGGTCCCAAGAGTCTCTAAAAGCACAGTAGGAGGTAGAGCGTTTAGCTACCAAGCTCCTGTATTGTGGAATCACCTTCCTGTCCATGTTAGAGGCCGACGCAGTCTCTTCATTTAAGACCAGGCTTAAAACGTTCCTCTTTGAAATGGCTTATGGTCAGGCCAGTTAGGAACAGAAATAAAACCTACAGTTCCCAGCTATGCTGCCCTAGGAGCAACTAAACTATGCTGGGGGAAGTATGGCAGCTTGAGCACAAGCCTCTGCTTCTTACTACTTTTCTATCAAACAATATTTAATATTTAGTTTCACTTTGCAATTTGTTCATTCGCTTTTTCCTTCTTTTTTCATCCCACTTCCCGACGGGAGTGGAGCAGGCACATCGAGGACCTGTGGATCCAGATGCTCCTCAACTGCCTGGAGAAAGATCTGCCTGGAGAAACGGTCTCTACTCCATATGAACGGTTCTTCATCGGCCTCGAAGAATTGGTTCTCCTCCTGAGTGGATCTAGCTCCACCGTGTATCTGCAAATTGAGGCGCGTCCGCCTGTTCTGTCCGAGGGAGGCGGATCTCTCCTTCAACAGTGGAACTCCGACAGGTTTCTACTTTTTCCCAAAGAGGTTTGGTAGTTTTTCCTGGCCGAGAAGGAGGGTCTAAGGACACAGGATGCTGGGACATTTCCAAGTCCCTATGAACATTGTTTATTTCGTTTTCACTGTAGCCCCTCGAGGCAACTACTGTTGTGATTTTGGGCATTACAAAAATAAATTGAATTGAATTGAACAGTCTTCCTGAGGATGTGAGACAGGCCGCTACTATGGCAATGTTCAAAATCTAAACTAAAAACTGCTTTGTTTGGCTGTGCATATGACTGAAATGCTTTTCTTTGCACTCTTCTCTTTTATGTCTTGAACTATTTGACGGATAGCCTGAAAATGGCACTTTTAAATTGAGATTTTGTGATTTCTGCCATGTCGTGTAATGTGAAGCACTTTTAATTGCCTTGTGTACGAATTGTGCTCTACAAATAAACTTGTCTTGCCTTACCTTACACAAACTGCTGCACCTCCAGCCACGACTCTGCAAAACTGATCAAGTTTGCGGACGACACCACCCTCATCGGGCTCATCACTGACGGGGATGAGTCTGTCTACAGGAGGAGGTGGAACCGGCTGGTGTCCTGGAGCAACGGCAACAACCTGGAGTTCAATGCCAGTAAGACAGTGGAGATGATCGTGGACTTCAGAAAAGTCACAACCCCCCTCATCATGACAGACTCCCCCATCACCACCGTGGACTCCTTCGGCTTCCTTGGCACCACCATCACCCAGGACCTTCAAGTGGGAGCCCTCCATCAGCTCCCTCATCAAGAAGGCCCAGCAGAGGATGTACTTCCTGCGGCAGCTGAGGAAGCCAAGCTTCCAGTGCAGATGATGGTGCAGTTTTACATGGCCATCATTGAGTCCATCCTCACCTCCTCCATCACCGTGTGGTACGCTGGAGCCACAGCCAGGGACAAACAGAGACTA
This sequence comes from Chaenogobius annularis, assembly GCA_015082035.1. NCBI lineage: Eukaryota > Metazoa > Chordata > Actinopteri > Gobiiformes > Gobiidae > Chaenogobius > Chaenogobius annularis. Next base: position 691,987 of record BJKM01000131.1, on the reverse strand, counting down.
CAGAGCATTGTGCGTTCTGCTGAGAAGGTGATCGGCTGCATACTTCCATCTCTGCAGGACCTGTCCATCTCCAGGGCTCTGGGACGAGCGTGTTGGATCATAGCTGACCCTTCTCACTCCTGGACATGGTCTATTTGAACCACTCCTCTCAGGCATGAATAGCAGTTAAAGTGTCAGGTGTTTAAGACGTTTTTATGAGTCCAACGGCAGAGGGGAAGAAACTATTCTTGTGGCGGGAGGTTCTGGTCCGGATGGAACCGTAGCCTCCTGCCTGAGGGGAGGGTTTTTATTTATTTTTTTTTTTTTCACACTGTAGCCGCTCGAGCGAACTATTTTTGTGATTTTGGACGTTACAAAAATAATATTGAATTGAATTGTAATAAAAGTTAAACTTAAAGCACCAAATATCGTAATAGCAGAGTAGTCGACTGGTGCGTCATCTCTCCAGGGGGAGCTGTGTTTTGAATGTTCTCGACACCATTACCCCTATGAGAACTAAAGCTCCAGGTTCAGAAAGAAATTTACTGAGAGAACATGTACAACCTCATTTTAGGTAGAACTAGGGAAGGATATTTTTCTGAAATAATTGGAAGCTGTAGTAACAACTCGCGTGTCCTGTTTGCCACAGTAAACATATTAACAAACCCTCCAGCTCAGCTGCCATTAGAACTCATTTCCACATCCAAGTGTAATGAGTTTGCATTATTCTTTAATGACAAAGTTCAGGGCATTAAAAATGCTATCAATTCTACAATGCAAAAAATAACCCTCAAACCACCTACACACTTAGAGCTGACTCACTTTGCACCTGTAACTGACAAAACTGTCCAGGAGATCATCACCAGTCTGAGTTCATCTACATGCTGCCTCCATGTGTTACATCCAGATTTCTAAGGTCTGTGCTGAAAAGTTTGTTAGCACCACTCACTCAAATAGTTAACATGTCGGCTTCAATCTGGAACATTCCCAATGTCTTTGAAAAACTGCGGTCATAAAGCCTCTCCTAAAGAAGAGCAGTCTTGATGCAGCAGTACTGAGTAATTACAGGCCCATCTCTAATCTGCCATTTTTGGGGCAAAGTCCTTGAAAAGGTTGTTTACCACAGCTCACTGATTTCCTCTTAATAAACAACTCATTTGATGTTTTCAGGTTTTAGACCTCATCAACAGCACTGAGACTGCTCTTGTCAAGGTGACAAATGACATCCACCTAAACACTAACGCGGGTAAAGCCTCAGTCTTAATTCTGTTAGATATTTTGACACTGTCGATCATGGGACCCTCTTACAGAGACTAGAGGACTGGGTGGGCATCACTGGCACTGCCCTAAACTGGTTAAAGTCCTATCTGGAAGACAGGAAGTACTTTGTTGAAATTGGTAACTGTGTCTCAGACCAGATGCCCCTGACCTGTGGGGTGCCCCAAGGGTCAGTCCTGGGACCCCTTCTATTCAACCTCTACATGCTGCCGTTAGGTCAGTTGATACGCAGCGAGAATGTGTCCTATCACAATGATGCAGACGACACTCAGATCTTTGTTTCACTGACGGCAGGTGAATATGGACTAGTGGATTCACTGCAGTGGAGTCACTGCATCCAACAGATCAGTGTGTGGATGCAAAACAACTTCCTCTAGCTGAACTCAGACAAGACTGAAATCATCGTCTTTGGCCCACAGAAACAAAGAGAAAGTATTAGCAGTCACCTCAAGAGGATCCAAGTACAGCCGGCCGCAGTGTGTCCTGCCTTCTCTTTCATTACCCATTTCACGCTTACCTTTCCTGTCTAATAAAGCCTTCGGGCCAAAAAAAAAAAAGAACTGTAGAGGGCTGAATAAGCAAGCTTTTTTTGTTCCTGAAATATTTACAGAAAGTTTCTGCCACAATTTCTCCAACACTTTTACATGGTGTTATGAAAAAAAAGTGACACATTCTTCCAATAGAACGCCTTCCAAACATGTGATTTTGTGGTTCTCTGCTAAGATGTACATATATTTTCCCATTCATTCTCTGTCAAAACAAAGCTACCCACTCTTTTCCATTCACTATTTCTTTTGTATATACAAATCCAGAGATTATAATAAATAAATACAAACAAAATCATGGCATAATTCAAATTAAAAAAAGGTCCCATTTAGTCCAAAGTCTAGTAAATTTTTCCATTTCCAAATTTAGTCTTTGGTTTAGTTTAGTTTTGTCTAATGCTACAATGTCAGTCCAGTCCTTAATCATTGGTGCTGTCTGTATCATCAATTTCTTCGTGATAGCCTTTTTTCCTGCCGCCAGAAGTATATGCCAAAGGTATCCGTTGATTGTGTCCATGGCAGATGTTTTAAACCCCAAGTACATTATTCTAAAATTAAGTGGGATGTCAATGTCAAAAGCTGTCTGAAGAGCATTATTAATTTCAGTCCAATAACCCCGAACGACTGGACAGTCCCAAAACACATGGATGTGGTTTGCCTCCTGGCTGCCACAGTTTCTCCAACAGTGAGCAGCTCCCTGTGAGTAATGAGCACTTTGACATGGTGTTATGAAACAACGTAATACAAGACATATATTTTCCCATTCTTTGTAAATCAAATCGAAATGACACTCTCTTTCCCATTTATTTCTAATATAGTTAGTAGAGTTGCCTGAATCATCATTAGTAGCCTGAATCATCAATACATTTATATAATTTTTATATTATTCCCGTTGTGAGCTCTGATTTATAAGCTTTAACAAGTAATTCAATCAGAGGGTTACGGTGGTCATTGTTTTGTTTAATTTCTGGGTTATAATAACTCCTTATTTGTAAAAACCTATAAAAGTCCTGTTTCTCCAAGCCAAAGGATTCTTTCAACACATCAAAAGTTTTCATGTGATTATCTTTTACAATCTGGTGAAAATTCTTTATACCTTTTTTTTTTAATCCAGATTTTAAATCTCAAATCTGTGTTGTGCAAAATCTTGGTCATAAAACATCAAGTATAAGATTTGAACATATTTGTTTAGGTTATATGTTTTGATTCATTCTTTCCATGTTGTAAGCACAGATTTTACCCAAGAGTTCTCCACATCATCCAAATGACTCTGCTAGTAAGGCCTGTACTGGAACCCCCGGCACAACACTACTCTCAATATTCTTCCATTGAGCTTCATATTCTGGGTCACACAAGTACAGCAATGTTCTGATATAAGATGAAAGTAATTTTTCAGATAAGGCAAACCCCAACCTCCTTTTCCCTTTGCTAGTTGTAGAGTTTTGAACCGGATATGTGGCTTTTTGCCTTGCCATACAAATCTTGAGGTTGATTAATTCCACTCATCAAACAGCCGGTTGGGGACGGAGACTGGGAAAGTCTGGAAAAGGGAAAAGAAATAAGGGCAAAACGTAAATTTTTATGGTTTCAATCCTTTGATTTAGATTTAAGTATGGGATAAAACGCAATTTTTCAAGATCTTTTTTATAGTAGTAAAAAGAAGGGTTTCATTTATCTCAAAAATGTATGATAGATCTTTATGTAGGACCACACCCAAATACCTCAGTGAATACGTTTTCCATTTAAATGGGTAGGTCTTTCTAAATGGCCAAAGGGGTCCCCAAAAAGAAAGAATTTCAGTTTGAGTTTTAGTTTGTACCAGACATCAGGGCCCTTTTTTGAAGGAATTGCATCCCTTTGAGGGTAGAAATGTCTGGTTTGGTCAAATACAATAGAACATCGTCTTGATTTGATCGTCTATTAAACAGGGCCAATGGTTCCAAGTACAAAGCAAACAGGAAGGGAGTCCAGGCACAGCCCTGCCTGACCCCTCGTTCCAGTCAGGTGACTACTCATTTTAATTTTTGATGTTGGACCATCGTAAAGAGCCACAATATTCTTTGTAATGAAGTCGTCTATTTTAAATTTGTTTAGCACTTAGCACTCTCTTTAGCAATCAATAAGTGCAACTAACAGGATCTAACTCTTTCAGAGTCAGATTTACCAATGCGAATTAACCCAAAAGAGCACCTTCATCATAACAGACAATAAATTGTGCTTTATATCTCATTTCAGCATTCTTTACACAAACATGTGACATATTTGATTTAAGGTCAAAATTAATTCCAATTTAGCTAAATTCCAGCCTATTGCAAGCCAAAATAAATAAAAGTTTATGGTCTTACCTTTACATTTTGATAAGCCGGATTGTAAATAACAAATAAACAAGTTCAAGAAGATAGCGCAGCAGTCCAAAATATGGTTCCATATTGGATTCAAATGGAAAGGTTTATAATACATACCAGATAACAAATATTAACTTTTATTATATTTTATAATTCATTTTTTTTCTCCCAAGATTGGCAGGTGAGCTCTTCCTCCCCTGAATGCACATCACTGTAGCTTCGTTCTGCTGATTTGTATACGATTAATTGTGTATAAGGATCGTCGTATATTATCTTGCATTTGTCGGCTGTTAATAAATCCCGTCTGATCATTGTGGATTAAGTTTGGGAGTATTTGTTCCATTCTTTTGGGCATAATTGAGGTGTAAATACGATAGTCCACATTCAGATCAGATTAGGACTGCAGATGGAAATTAGCTTGAAGCTAAATCTGGTGCAGACATATTTTTAATGAAACTGCACATTGTCCTAATAAACTAAACTGAAACTGAAACTGAAATGGGTCTATATGGGGCACAATCAAGTCTGTCCTTCCCCTCCACGGATATGATGGCTTCTTTCCAAATAGGAGGGATCTGAGCTTTTTTAAGGGCGTAAATCAAAGTTGATAAAAGCAGAGGGATAAGTGTTTCTTTTAGAGCTTTATCCCACTCTGGGGTGAACCCATTACTCCTCAGAGGTTTACTGTTCTTTAGTCTCTTAATAACACCTTGTATTGCCAACACTGTAATTTCAACTCCTAATTTTGAATGTCAGAGAAACACTAGTTGCCAGTAGAACCACCATTTCCATGTTTTTGGGGACTGTCCTCTTGCTCAGAAATATTGGACTGAAATCATCAAAGAGCGTCAGACTATTTTTGACATTGTCATTTCCTTTGATTTCGGAACTATATATTTGAACCTTAAAACTCCTGCCATGGACACAATTAATGGATATATTTGGAGCAGGGAAAATGCCGTACAAAATAAATGGATGACACAAGTTGCACCTACAGTTAAGGACGGGATTGACATTACTGACATATGGAAGATGGAAAATACATTTGGACAGACTTTGGACTAGGTGGGACCACTATTTTGAGTTTAATGTGTGATTCTGTGTTTCTGCAAATGTTCTGTGCTACTTGTATTATTTGTTTTCTTTTGTTAATAGCTCTCTCGTCTTGTTCTACGTTTTGTGTTTTATATGGGGGTTTTTTTGTATTAAAAAAAAAAACCGCAATTTGTTTCAAATATGGCAAAAGCTAAGCCCATATTTGTGAGTGAGGGGCTTCCTCTGAATCCACTCTGTTCCTAAGAAAAACACAATTATCATCAAACATTCCCCATCCAGTTGTGTCAATGGAAAACGGAATGTGTGAGCTCAGCGTAGCCCCTCCCACACATACTCCACATCAAGCTGTTGACTGTAAATGTGCTCTCACCACAGGGGAGCGCATTAGCCCCGCTCTAAAGTAGTGACTCAAGCTGTTTGTGTGGCAGCATGGCTCCTATGCTCCACATCGCCATGGAGACGGCCTATAATATCATTAATGTGTCCGCTTCCACTTGGGCCCTGTTATTTTAAGATCAGCGTGTGGGGCGTGGATGCAGTCACGTCACGGGGCGGTGTTATTTTGGGCTCTAAGACAATATGAGAGAGTATTAGGCAAACTTTTCCTGCTCCTGCCATGAGATGAGCTGTTTATCCTGTGTAAACTCACACACAGACACATCGGATTGAGCTACAACGCTGAAGTGAGGGCTGTGCAATTAAACCAATTAGAATCCAAACATTTTAAAATATTTTCAAATGGTCCATAATCAGCGGAATTTTTAATCAACGGGTTTACACTGCAGGAAGACGTTTTAATGGATTGAGTTAAGAGTATGCATTTAGATTTGATTACATTTTGAATATTCTAGATTTGGCAAAGATTTGATGAAGTAAATATTCAGCTTAGTATTAAGAGCTAATTAAGACTAAATTTAAAATCTAAAATCTACTCAACACTAAATTTTTTCTTTTTTTCAGTGTGGTTGTGTGTTGTCTATGTGTTTGTGTGTTTCTATGTGTTTGTGTGTAGCCTATGTGTTTGTGGGTTGCCTATGTGCTTGTGCGTTACCGATGCGTTTGTGTGTTTTCTATGTGTTTGTGTGTTGTCTATGTGTTTGTGTGTTTCTATGTGTTTGTGTGTAGCCTATGTGTTTGTGGGTTGCCTATGTGCTTGTGCGTTACCGATGCGTTTGTGTGTTGTCTATGTGCGTTGTCTATGTGCTTGTGTGTTGTCTATGTGTTAATGTGTTTCTATGTGCTTGTGTGTTGTTTATGTGCTTGTGTGTTGTCTATGTGCTTTGTCGATGTGCTTGTGTGTTGTCTATGTGTTTGTGTGTTGTCTTTGCATTTGTGTGTTGTCTATGCATTTGTGTGTTGTCTATGCGTTTGTGTGTTGTCTATGCGTTTGTGTGTTGTCTATGCATTTGTGTGTTGTCTCTCTGTTTGTGTGTTGTCTATGTGTGTGTGTGTGTTGCCGATGCGTTTGTGTGTTGTCTATATTTTAGTGTGTCGGCTATGTGTTTGTGTATTGCCAATGCGTTTGTGTGTTGTCTATGTGTTTGTGTGTTGTCAACATATTAGTGTCTTGTCTATGTGTTTGTATGTTGTCTATGCGTTTGTGTGCTGCAAATGCATTTGTGTTGTCTATGCGTTTGTGTGTTGACTATGCGTTTGTGTGTTGTCTATGCGTTTGTGTGTTGTCTATGCGATGGTGTGCTGCCAATGCATTTGTGTGTTGTCTATGCGTTTGTGTGTTGTCTCTCCGTTTGTGTGTTGTCTATGAGTTTGTGTGTTGTCTATGCGTTTGTGTGTTGACACTCCGTTTGTGTGTTGTCTATGTGTTTGTGTGTTGACTATGTGTTTGTGTGTTGTCTATGCGTTTGTGTGTTGTCCATGTGTTTGTGTGTTGCCAATGCGTTTCTGTGTTGTCTATATGTTAGTGTGGTGGCTATGTGTTTGTGTGTTGCCAATGCATTTGTGTGTTGTCTATGAGTTTGTGTGTTGTCTATGCGTTTGTGTGTTGTCTAGGCGTTTGTGTGTTGTCTATGCGTTTGTGTGATATCTATGCGTTTGTGTGTTTCCAATGCATTCTTGTGTTGTCTATGTGTTTGTGTGTTGTCTATGTGTTTGTGTGTTGCCAGTGCATTTGTGTCTTGTCTATGTGTTTGTATGTTGTCTATGCATTTGTGTGCTGCAAATGCATTTGTGTTTTGTCTATGAGTTTGTGTGTTGTCTCTCCGTTTGTGTGTTGTCTATGTGTTTGTGTGTTGCCAATGCGTTTGTGTGTTGTCTATGTGTTTGTGTGTTGTCGATGTGTTTGTGTGTTGACTATGTGTTTGTGTGTTGGCTATGCGTTTGTGTGTTGTCTACATGTTTGTGTGTTGTCTATGTGTTTGTGTGTTGTCTATGTGTTTGTGTGTTGCCCATGCGTTTGTGTGTTGTCTACATGTTAGTGTGTCGTCTATGTGTTTGTGTGTTTCCTATGCGTTTGTGTGTTGTCTACATGTTAGTGTGTCGTCTATGTTCTTTGAAAACTGCGGTCATAAAGCCTCTCCTAAAGAAGAGCAGTCTTGATGCCGCAGTACTGAGTCATTACCGGCCCATCTCTAATCTGCCATTTTGGGGGCAAAGTCCTTGAAAACGGTTGTTTCACCAACAGCTCACTGATTCCTCTTAATAAAAACTCATTTATGTTTCCAGTCAGGTTTTAGACCTCATCACAGCACTGAGACGCTCTTTGTCAAGGTGACAAAATGACATCCACCTGAACACTGACGCGGGCAAAGCCTCAGTCTTAATTCTGTTTAGATCTGAGTGCTTGCTTTTGACACTGTCATCATGGGACCCTCTTACAGAGACTAGAGGACGGGTGGGCATCACTGGCACTGCACTAAACTGGTTAACAGTCCTATTCTTGAAGACAGGAAATCTTTATCTAAATTGGTAACTGTGTTCAGATGCCCCTGACCTGTGGGGGCCCAAGGGTCAATCCTGGGACCCCTTCTGTTCAACCGTCTAATGCTCCGTTTAGGTCAGTTGATACGCAGAGAATGTGTCCTATCACAATTACGCAGACGACAGTCAGATCTATGTTCACTGACGGCAGGTAGAATATGGACCAAGTGGATTCAACTCTGTCACTGCATCACAACAGATCAGTGTGTGGATGCAAACAACTTTCTCCAGCTGAACTCAGACAAGCCTAGAAATCATCGTCTTTGGATGCCACAGAAAACAAAGAGAAAGTGTTAACAGTCACTAACCAGAGTCTTCGCTCTAAAACCTACATCAAGGTTAGAAATCTGGGGGTAATAATGGACTCAGATTTGAATTTTAACAGCCACGTCAGATCAATCACATCAGCAGCTTTTTACCATCTAAAAAACATTGCCAAAATCAAAAGTATAGTGTCTAAACCAGACCTGGAGAGACTTATCCATGCGTTTTGTCCTAGTAGATTAAGACTTCTGTAACGGCCTGCACCACTGGCTCTCACAAACGAGCTGTAAAACAGCTGCAAGTAGCATCCAGAACGCGTCGCTGCTTGCGGTGTCCTGACTAGGAACCAGGAAGTACGATCACATTAAGTCCTGTGCTCAGGTCTTCTGCACTGGCTCCTGTGGCTCAGAATTAGACTTCAAAAGCAGCTCTGCTTGTAATACAGTATCTCCATGGCCTAGCACCAAAGTAGCATCTCGACATGTTAGTGCCATATGAACCATCTCGGACTCTGAGGACCTCAGGGACGCGCCTCCGCTGGTGCCAGAGTCAGGACTAAACATGGGGAACTGCGTTTCAGTTTTATGCAGCTAAAATCTGGAACAGTCTTCTGAGGATGTGAACAGGTTCTACTCTGGCAATGTTCAAATCTAAACTAAAAACTGTTTTGTTTGGCTGTGCATATGACTGAAATGCTTTTCTTTGCACTCTTCTCTTTATGTCTTGAACTATTATTTTGTGATTTCTGCCATGTCTCTGCCATGTCTTTGTGATTTTAATGCATTTTTTTCCTGTTGTGTGAAGCACTTTGAATTGCCTTGTGTACGAATTGTGCTCTACAAATAAACTTGCCTTGCCTTGCCTATGTGTTTGTGTGTTGCCTATGCGTTTGTGTGTTGTCTATATGTTAGTGTGTCGGCTATGTGTTTGTGTGTTGCCAATGCGTTTGTGTGTTGTCTATGTGTTTGTGTATTGTCTATGTATTGGTGTGTTGTCCATGTGTTTGTGTGTTGTGCATGTGCTTGTGTGTTGCCAATGTATTTGTGTGTTGTCTATGTGTTTTTGTGGTTTCTATGTGCTTGTGTGTTGTCTATGTGCTTGTGTGTTGTCTATGTGCTTGTGTGTTGCCAATGTATTTGTGTGTTGTCTATGTGCTTGTGTGTTGTCTATGTGCTTGTGTGTTGCCAATGCGTTTCTTTGTTGTCTCTGTGTTAGTGGGTTGTCAAGAGCATTATTATTACTAAAGGCAATGTTTAAAGGTGCAAAATGTAAATGTCTTTGCTACCAGCTGGTCTCCATGGAGATGCCTTAAATGTTCCATGGTATGGCATTAAATGAATAGATCTCCATTGAGACAGGAGGTGATGCTATCAGACCATGTTACGTCAGATATGTTTTTTGCAAGATATATACATTTAAAAAAATCATTAAAAAAATTGTGATCTACTGTATCAATACAAAGGAGCAAAATCCTAATGATTTTGTTGATTTTTTTTTGGTAGCGTGCCATGACAGGACAGGGAGGAGTTTCCACTCAAGGAGAAGATGCACAGTGAAGTGGAAAGACTGAAGCTTTGTGTGGAACAATTACCTGAAGAATGTTTGTGTGAACAGCTTTACTCTGCCCTGTCAACAAAGGCTCTTTCCACTGGACTACTTCAGTGCATTATGGAGCAGTTAGAACCATTAGGACAATAACGTCTGTGATCCTGACTGCTCGGTTTGTTCCAGGGCTAAACCCAAACGATTGTCACAAATCAAACCACCAGCAGTGTGGGTTTATCTTTACATGTTCATCATTGTGCACTGTCACTGGTCCAGCATCTCCTGCCTGTGATCAAACGCATTTACAAGCATGAACATCTCTGTTTGCACTGGTGTAATAAGACTTTTTACAGACTGATGTGGGCCCACATCATCTACGTATGTTTAAACTTGTATTTAAGTTCTGCTCTCTGCTCTGGCATCGGCGTGATATCAAGAGACGCAGCTATTTCTTATGCCTAGGGCAGAGGAATATGGCCTAACGTTTGTATTTCGACCTAAAAGGGCGAATTTGCATTAATATACCTAAGGCTGCTTAAAGGAGGCTTTATACAATTTTTACTTACTTGTTTTGACTATTTAAATTGTGCTTCCACTCCTCACGTCTTCTCTTTTTTTATGATTAGAGTTTTTAGCCATTGAAATGACAGTGTTTACAAGGCTGTTCCAAATTTCATATAATCCTCATATACATTACTATATATCAGCTACAATATGTCATGACCCAGGCCTAGTAATGGCACTGAAAAACCTGACAATGGTTTGATTACAGATTACGAATTTTCAAGCTCTTTAATGAAATCACAATTTAGGAAAACGACACAATTGTGTGCGGAAATGGATCATAGCACTGTTATGCCTTGGTGGAGGTCTGTGCTCTCGCTCAACAGAAACAAGACAATAGAGAGGTAACATTAGGAAATAAAGTTATAATTAAAAGCAAGTGATACATATTGTAATAACACAAATGCAACAGAAAAACAACTATGTAATTTTAAGAACAGATAACAGAATCAAATAAATTCAACTCATACATAAGTTTGCAGCACCTGTCAGACAGAGGCTTGTGTTGGACACTCAAGTGTGTGAAGTGGCTCTGAAGAACAGGGAGAAGGGGAACACATGCCTGGAACACACACACACACACACACACACACACACACAGGTCAGGTTTCGATGCTTTGTAGGGACATTACATTGACTTCCTTTCATTTAATTCTGAGCCTAACCTTAACCTAAATGAACCCATATCTGAACTGGGAACCACCAGAACTAGCCCCCAAGAAGTGATAGATAACAACAGACCCTGCACATTAGCAAAAGCTACTTCCTGTTGTAAAGCTCAAGCTGGGTGAAGTGCTTCTCGTTAGCATTTGCGCAGCAGTCTGAAACGGGAGGCGGCCTCTCCTCTCACTCGTTTTTCAGCTCCAAGTGTAAGTAATCTTCCTAGTACAGTGACAACGGCAAGTAATTAGGCTAGGCAAGTTTATTTGTAGAGCACAATTCGCACACAAGGCAATTCAAAGTGCTTCACACAACAGGAAAAATAAATAAATGCATTAAAATCACAAAGACATGGCAGAAATCACAAATTCTAAATTTAAAAGTGCCATTTTCAGGCTATAGTTCAAGACATAAAAGAGAAGAGTGCAAAGAAAAGCATTTCAGTCATATGCACAGCCAAACAAAACAGTTTTTAGCTTAGATTTGAACATTGCCAGAGTAGAGGCCTGTTCCTTTAGAACAGGGGTGTCCAAACTACGGCCCGGGGGCCAAATGCGGCCTTCAGCCCAATTCTGGTTGGCCCTCCGGCTTCCTGCTAAATTGCCCAAACACAAAAAGTAGTACTTTTGACAGTAAAATTGAAAAAATTCAAACATTTGGTTGGTTCTACTGTGTTCAGTTGTTGTAGTTCCTGTGTTTGTGTGTCGTGACATATAACATAAGAGGTGTGGCAATATTGATCTCAAGCAGAATAGACTTTGAACAGAGATTTCAGAATCAGAATCAGAATCAGAAAGGGGTTTATTGCCATTGTCAATGAACAAACTTCACAGACATAGGAACTTGTCTCGGCATGAAGGTGCAACACAAAACACTGCAGCAATAATAAAACAACATATATTCAGTCAAACAAACACAAATTTGAACACAAAGATAAAGATGGCAGATTTATACAGGTCAAAGGAACTATTAATGAAAGTGTTTACTGGTTCACCCTAAAGACAAGATGCCTACACAAAAACAGTGCAATGTAGTGTATTCTATCCAATGCAGTGAAGAAAGTTGTAAAGAGCGCCACATAGGGGAGACTAAACAGCCACTTCACAAGAGGCTTTATCAACACAGAAGACACTCGAGTTCAGGACCCTAGAGCGCCGTGCATCTTCATCTTAAAGCCAAAACCACTCTATTGAAGACAGTGAGGTGGAGATTCTGAGCAGGAGAAAAGATGGTTTGAAAGAGGAGTTAAGGAGGCCATCTTTGTTAAAAAAGAGAATCCTTCCTTAAATCGTAATGGAGGTTTAAGATTCAACCTTCCTGCTAGTCTACTCAATGACGCTAAATTTATAAAAATTATGTCAAAGGACCTTGAGACGTATGTAGAGGAAAACGACAATGGTGAAGTTCCTTCACTCATTCTCTGGGATGCAGCTAAGGCAGTTTTGAGGGGCAGGGTAATTACTGTTGCCTCGGCCAAAAAGAAAAATGCAGAAAAAACCTGAATGATTCACAGAACAAACTAAAGCTTTTAGAGGCAAAAATGCTGAAAAAGGGGATTCTAAAATGATACAGGAAATTAAAAAGGGGTGAGATTAATGATTTCGCCTCACAGGAAATAATTTAACCCGTTAACAGCCACCTATTGTGCACAATAGTGCACAATAGTTGGACATACCAAATGGCATTGCTTATTAAAAGAATACATGCTAGTGCGATGCATCATTCATTCATTCATTTTCTACCGCTTGTTCCCGTTAGGGGTCGCGGGTGACTGGAGCCTATCATAGTGCCTTTGGGCCTTAGGCGGGGTACACCCTGGACAGTGGCCAACTCGTCGCAGGGTTAACACAGACAGACATACAGACAACCATTCACTCTCACACTCATTCACTAGGGTCAATTTACCTAACACATGTGTGGGAGGAAGCCGGAGCACCCGAAGAGAACCCACGTTAACACGGGGAGGACATGCAGACCACCCAGAGAGATCATGTGATGTAATGTTCGCCCAGGAATCGAACCCATGATTTCCTTCTTGGGTATCACGAACTATTATTCCATGCAAATCAATGACATATTCATTTTGTTGAGAAAATAATTTTTAAAATGATGTATAGCTTGCTGGTATTGACAAAGAAAATAAGAGTGATGATAAAATAGAGGGTCTTAAGTCCAGTTTCATATTGTGCGGTATGGTTGGTGTGACCAAAATGCTCTTCACCAAACAAAGATATTACAAAAGTGGTTCAACATTCTCAAAATTATTACCTTGGAAGCTTAGAAAACAACAGGCAGAGAGAAAAAAAATTAAAATACCAGCTAGGCAGAATAATATGTGGACTATCGTGTATACACCTCAATTATGTCAGAAAAAAAAGGAACAAATATTCCCAAATCTAATTCATAAAGATTAGACAGGATTTATTCACAAACACAAGACAACATACGACGCTCTTTACACATAATGAATCATATACAAAAACAACAAAACAAGGCTGTAATAATAAGTCTGGATGCTGAAAAAGCCTTTGACTCTTTTAGCTGGCCTTATTCAAAGTGCTGAGCAAATTTCAAATGGAGGATCTAATAACAAAAAATACTGGGGTTCTTTACGATAGTATAACATCAAGAATTAAAATCAATGATCCCCTAACAGACTCACTGACTTTGGAAAGAGGGGTGGGACAGGGTTGTGCTTGGTCCCCCCATTGTTCGCTTTGCACTTGGAACCATTGGGCCAATATATTAGACAATTGGAAATAATTCATGTTGTTACAATTTATGGGATGGAACATAAAATTGCCTGCTACACAGTCTTATTGTTTCTACCCAAGCCAGTGATTTCCATCCCTATGTATTTCCTTGATGATACTGCCCCAGTGTCTGGATACAAACTAAATATATAGAAAAAAAACTGAAATTCTATCTTACTGGCGCCCTCTGGCATCTAGAAAGACATACCCATTTAAATGGCAAACGGAAACCTTGAAATATTTAGGTGTGGTTCTCCATAAAGACGGCATCAATTTTAGAGGAAAACTATGCGTCCCTTTTTTTCTCTATCAAGAAAGACCTTGAAAAATGGAACCTCACTCCATATTTAAGTCAGCCAAAGGGTCGGAACTATCAAAATTCATGTTTGGACCAGATTTCTCTATCTATTCCAGACTCTTCAAATTCCCATCCCCAGGCGACTACTTGATGAGTGGAATAAAACAATCTCTAGATTTATATGTGTAGCGGGCAAAGTCAGGAATAGTGCTTGTGAGTTTATTCCATGAAGGGCAAAAAAAAAACTTTGCAGAACAGAAAAAATAATAATAATTTACAGTTCGTTGCTGTGGTACAACAAATAAATAGTCCTTGGCTGGCACTGGACCTAGTGCCTGCGGTGCATACAGCTCCCTCCTGGAACACACACTGCCTCTGAGGTGATAGAAGGCCCCATTTTATAGTAGGAGGCTCCTCCCCAAAATCAATTCACAGAAATAAATCAAAATTTCTCTTTGAAAAGAAACATTAAACTTTCATAAATAATACCATACATAAATTTTTACACAAATCTCCTTATATTTGTTATGAAGATAACAAATTCAGTTCAGGAGCAGGACGCTGCAGGAAGGGGCGTGAAAGGGGTGTGCCCTTTCACGCCCCTTCCTGCAGCTACACTATTTAAGCATCCAGGCCACACACATCAGTGTCTGTGACATCGTGCCCCTCCCACCTACCCTCTTTTAATTATTCTAATATTCTAATTTATCTCCTAGATGGGGGTACCGAGGCCCCGGAGCCTACAGCCCTCATTGCCAGAAGCCCCAAAAGTGTATCCATTTCAGTACAATCGTGTTGTTCATATTTCTCGTATGTCAATAAACACTTTGCATTGTAGCTGGGGTCATGGTCCTTGCTAGTGAAGTGTTTAAAAGCAATAAGGGAAAAAATAATTTATTTCACCAAAACTGCGAGTTACATGACGTCACACATGTGCGCCCAACGAGTGATGCAATGTAATGCAGAGCTCGGGTTGGCCAGCCGAAACATGGAGAGGACGACAGTAACAGGGAGAGTTTGTGAATTTGAGACAGTTATGACGAGATACATGGTTATGCAGCAATCAAGTGCGCACCCGTTACTGCTACATGGCTTCGGAGGGGACAATTTTGCTCTCTTTCGCCGCCATCAAAAAGTAACACAACAACAACAACGGCTATTGGGCAGGTAAGAGAAACGGCAGTACAGATGTGTACTGGCTGAGGAAGCTACTTTGTCACAATATGACATGGTAAAAAAGCTTGTATTCCAATTAGGACCCTACAATTAGCAAAAGAAAAAGGATGTTTGGGCCTACCTTACCTAAAATACTTTATTTCAGCCCAAATCAGAGCACCACTGTACTACTGGGACCCGGAGTACGAGACACAATGGAAAATGAAAAGTGTAATGCTGTGATGGAAGTCCCTGTACAGGCCATACTGGTTTGCTTATGACCAAAGCTGTAAGCCAAATAGCAAGAACCTGAGATTTAAGATTTGGATAACAAAAACTTCAATTTTCTTTAATGATCTGGTAAAAAACTCTTAATTAAAAGCTTTGATATGTTGAAGGGATCCTTTGGCATTGAGAAACAGGATTTTTACGGCTACTTAAAAAGAAGTTATTATAATCAAGAAATAAAACAAAGCAATGATCATTAAAACCCTTTGACTGAAATCCTTATTAAGGCATATAAAATCTGAGTTTTCAAGGGGAATAATAGCTAAAGTATGCCATGGGCAACACAAAGGGATACCTTTGGAACATACTTGCAGCAGCTGGGAAAAACGGGATCACAAAAAATGGATGTCACAAACTGCACCAACGACCACGGACTGGACCGACACCAATTACTTACAGACTCAACTTAGAAATAGAAAATTTAGAAAATTTAATAGAAACTGGACTGAATGGGAAACTGCCTTTTATTTATTTTTATTTTTTCCGCATATATATGCATATATATATATATATATGCATATATATGCATATATATATACACATATGCATATATATGCATATATATATATATATACATATATATACATATAAATATATGCATATATATATATATGCATATATATACATATATATATACATATATATATATATACATATATACATACATATACATATATACATACATACATATATATATATATATATATATACATATATATATATTCAGCCTACTTATTGCTTTTATATATCTACAAAGAGGAAAATAAGTATTTGAATCTTAAAAAACTAAAAAGAAATCTCGTAAACACATTGTATGATTTTTAAATAAATCATTTGTATGTTACTGCTGCAAATAAGTATTTAAACATCTTAGAAAATCAATGTTAATTTAGGTGGATTTAGGTCTGGACACTGGCTAGCCTACTCCAGAACCTTTATATGCTTCTTACGGAGCCACTCCTTGGTTCAAACTTGATCAAACTTGATCAGTTTTACGTAGTCGTTGCTGGAGGTGCGGCAGTTTGTGTACAAGGAGAAGAGCAGAGGAGCAAGTACACAGCCCTGTTGAGCTCCTGTGCTGATAGTCAGAGACATTCTGAGACATTCTTCCCTAGTCTCACGCACTGCCTCCGATCCGTCAGGAAGTCAGTGATCCACCTGCAGGTGGAGTCAGGCACGTTGAGCTCGGAGAGCTTGTCCTGGAGCAGAGCAGGGAGGATGGTGACGAATGCAGAGCTGAAGTCCACAAACAGGATCCTGGCATTGGTTCCCAGGGAGTCCAGATGCTGCAGCATGAAGTGGAGTGCCAGGTTGATGGCGTCGTCTACAGACCTGCTGGCTCTGTAGGCGAACTGCAGGGGTCCAGCAGGGTGGAAGTGAAGGACTTGAGGTGGGGCAAGACCAGGCGTTTAAATGACTTCATGACTACAGATGTCAGTGCCACAGGCCTGTAGTCATTAAGTCCAGTGATCTGGGGCTTCTTGGGGACAGGGACAATGATGGACGACTTGAAACAGGCTGGGACGCATGACTCCAGGGAGGTGTTAAAAATGTCTGTGAAGACGGGGCACAGCTCTCCTGCGCAGTGTCTTAAGGTGGCGGGAGAAACACCGTCTGGTCCAACAGCTTTTCGGGGGTTGGATTTCATGGCCCCATTCATTCTCTCCTTAATACAGTGCAGTCGTCCTGTCCCCTGTGCAGAAAAACACCCCCAAAGCATGATGTTTCCACCCCAATGCTTCACAGAAGGGATGGTGTTCTTGGGATGGTGCTCATCCTTCTTCTTCCTCCAAACCCGGCGAGTGGAGTTTATACAAAAGAGTTCAATTTTGGTCACATCTGACCACATGACTTTCTCATATGACTCCTCTGTATCATCCAAATGGTCATTGACAAACTTCAGACGGGCCTGGACATGTGCTGACTTAAACAGGGGAAACTTCTGCGCGATGTATGCTTTTAAACCATGACGGCGTATTGTGTTACCGATAGTAACCTTTGAAATTGTGGTCCCAGCTCTCTTCAGGTCATTGACCAGCTCCTCCTGTTGTTCTAGGCTATTCCTCACCTTTCTCATCATTATTGATACCCCACAAGGTGAGATCTTGCATGGATTCCAAGTCCGAGGGAGATTGACAGTCATCTTTAGCCTCGTCCATTTTCTAACAATTGCTCCAGCAGTTGATCTTTTTTCATCAAACTGCTTGCCAATTGCCCCGTAGCCCTTTCCAGCCTTGTGGAGGTCTATAGTTTAGTCTCTGATGTCTTTTGACAGCTCTTTGGTCTTGCACATGGAAGTAGGTAGAGTCTGACTGATTGTGAGGTGGACAGGTGTCTTTATGCAACTAACTTGTAAGAGTGCAGACGCTTCCCGGCTTGCTCCTGCTTGCTTCAGCTGCTTTCCTTATTTATTTTGCTTTTAAATCTGTTTTTGTCTTCCAAAAATTCTTTATGACTTTTTTAAGTCAACCAAGGATTTTAAGAGCATTTTTTGAGTTTTAATCAACAAATCTGACGAACCAGCAATATGTCCGTGAGAAGAGAGACAAACTCCTGTAAACGCTGTTGGAAATTTCAACAAGAAATTCATGAGCTACAAGCACGGATATTTGCTTTGGAATCTGAAAAAGGACTGCACGATACAATCCCTGTGTCATCCAGTGGTAAGAAGTCCACATTTTTTACAAGAAAAACAGCTACTTTCAACCTAAACCGGACTGACTGTGTTTCGTTTCCAAAACTGTCTAAAGAACAGGAAAACAAAGTCGGTTCAAAGCCGAAGCGAAACAAAGATAATGTAACATTACCTAAAATACAGCTTACAAACAAATTTTTACCACTTTCAAAGACTGAAGTAAATGAACAAAGGGAAAAAATGGGAGACATGACGTGAAAAGCGAAAAGGCAGACAGAGACAGAGAGAGAATCTGTGCCTAACGTCAAGGTCGTCTTCATTGGGGATGGTGCGATAAGTCACGTGATGCATGAAAAAATGAAAACACATTCTTTTCCCAGCGCCACAGTCACTGAGATTACGTCACGTATTTCTAATGTTTTGGCCACATATAAAGGAGTTAAACAGCTGATTGTGCACGTGGGCGCAGTGGACACACGACGTGAAGAGACTGAAGTTTTGAAAAGAGACTTCTTGGAGTTATTCGACGAGCTTAATAAAATGGAAATAAAAACATTCATAAGTGGACCTCTTCCAAACATCGACAGGAAGATAAACAAGTTTAGCCGGCTGCTTCAGCTGAACACACATGGCTGTCCAAAGAGTGTGCAACAAGAGGATTGCACTACATTGAGAACTTCTATCTATTCTGGAAACGAGAGGACCTGTTTAAGAGAAATGGCCCACACCTCTGTAGAGGTGGAGTGAGGGTGCTGACAGAGAACCTGCTCCACGCTCTGAGGCATTGGGCTGGGCCTGGACAGGCTGGGCCTGGACAGGGTCCTGAGCAGATAGTTAGAGAAGAGAGGAATGAAAGAAGAATTCCTGCTCCATCAACCAGTGACCGAGCCAATGTTTCAACATCAGCAGCACCACAACCACAACCTCCACCAAAGGATTTATTAGCAGCCGCTCCACCACCACCAGCAAATAATTCAACTCCAGCTGCTCCATGATCACCTCCACCACCTCCAGCAAAGGACTCATCTGCAGCAGCACCACAACAATCTTCACCACGGCTAGCGCAGGAGTCATTTCAGTTCTTTCCTGCACGGTCCTCATCAAAGGCCTTGGACCCATCTGTGGCGGGCCCAGCAGTATCCCCTGCCATCGCCCCTGCCCTCAGAGCAGCCCTGGATCCCCCTGCAACATCTACTCCGCACTACAGATTCCTCACTCTCCTTTCCATCTCCACCCTCACCCAGGGGCCTTCCCAGCCATCTTGAATATCTGATCAAATCAGGCATTAAGATGGCTCCGCTCACGCCTAATATAGCAAGATCAAGAGTTCTGACATCAACGATGATGAACTCTCCCTTGACTGTTGCTACACAGACAAAAATCACCCCACCTAAACCCCCCCCGCCTTTCACCTGGTCTCAAACGCTCACCGGCTCCCGCTACTACACCAACAAAAGCCCCCCACCTATCCCCCCTCGCATTTCACCTGGTATCTCCCATAGCTAGGATGCACTGGGTCTCAGCGTTGCCGGGACTTATAGTCATAATAAAAATCAAAACCAACCCGGGGCCCTGTGTAAAAACAGCCTCCCCTAGTGCTATTTCTGTAGTAACATCACACAGACGGGGAAACAAAATGCGAGTCAGACTGCACAATCTGAGAAATTTGATTCATATTCCCTGTAAAAAGATAACGCCCAGTCTCACTGAAACTAGTCTGAAACTTGCTGTGCTAAATGTCAGATCCTTATGTAACAAATCATTCTTAATTAATAATTTTATTTCTTCTTATAATCTTGATTTTATGTTTTTAACTGAAACATGGCTTGACAAAAACACAGGAAATTTAGTTCTAATAGAATCTGCTCCACCCAACTTTATGTTTGAATCTGAAACACGAGAAAACAAAAAGGGAGGAGGTGTGTGTGCTTTTGTTAGAGATGAAATAGTTGACCCACAGGTTGTCCTTTGGGGTGTTTTCAACATTTGAGTACGTAGCCTTTAAAATTGAGCTAAAACAGTCTCCATCCATTCTCTTCATTGTTTTATACAAGCCTCCTCAGCACTGCAAAAGTTTTATTGATGATTTTACTGAGATGCTTTCAGTCGTATGCACAGACTTTGATGGTTTGGTCATAACAGGTGAGTTCAATATTCATGTTGATAATATCTGTGAAAGAAACGCTAAAGAGCTCATCATGCTGTCCTTGAAACTTTCGGTCTTACTCAGCGCGTGAGTGTCCCAACCCACAGCAGAGGGCACACTCTAGATCTTCTAATTACAAAAGGGGTTAATATTCCAAACGTCAATGTGGTCGATGTTGCTCTGTCTGATCATTTCTGTGTCTTCTTTGACCTGTCTGTTTTTTTCCAAACCACCGGCTGGTCCTGCAGTTGTCCGGAGGACACACATAAATGACAGCACGGGGAAAACTGTTTATGGAAATGATTAAACTTTGAAAATGTCTCATGTTCTAATGTAAATGATTTGTTGAACTCTGTTACATCTAGTGTTTTGAATGTTCTCGACACCATTGTCCCTATGAAGGCTAAATTGTTAAAAATAAGCAGAAGGCACCATGGAGAAATGATGATTCGGTCAGGGCACAGAAAAGGGAGTGCCGCCGGGCCGAACGAAAAATGGCACAAGTCGAAGCTCCAAGTTCAGAAAGAGATTCACAGAGAGAAGTTGTACATGTACAACCTCATTTTATGTAGAACTAGGGAAGGATATTTTTCTGAAATAATTGGAAGCTGCAGTAGTAACAACTCGCGTGTCCTGTTTGCCACAGTAAACAGATTAACAAACCCTCCAGCTCAGCTGCCGTTAGAACTCATTTCCACATCCAAGTGTAAAATGAGTTTGCATTATTCTTTAATGACAAAGTTCAGGACATTAAAAATGCTATAAATTCTACAATGCAAAAAATAACCCTCAAACCACCTACACACTTAGAGCTGACTCACTTTGCACCTGTAACTGACAAAACTGTCCAGGAGATCATCACCAGTCTGAGTTCATCTACATGCTGCCTCGATGTTGTTACCCACCAGATTTCTAAAGTCTGTGCTGAACAGTTTGTTAGCACCACTCACTCAAATAGTTAACATGTCGCTTCAATCTGGAACATTCCCAATGTCTTTGAAAACTGCGGTCATAAAGCCTCTCCTAAAGAAGAGCAGTCTTGATGCCGCAGTACTGAGTTGAATTACCGGCCCATCTCTAATCTGCCATTTTGGGGCAAAGTCCTTGAAAAGGTTGTTTACCAACAACTCACTGATTTCCTCTTAATAAACAACTCATTTGATGTTTTCCAGTCAGGTTTTAGACCTCATCACAGCACTGAGACTGCTCTTGTCAAGGTGACAAATGACATCCACCTGAACACTGACGCGGGCAAAACCTCAGTCTTAATTCTGTTATATCTGAGTGCTGCTTTTGACACTGTCGATCATGGGACCCTCTTACAGGAGACTAGAGGACTGGGTGGGCATCACAGGCCACTGCCCTAAACTGATTAACCACATACGAACGTTTGAAAAGAGATCCGACCAGTGGCTACAAGAAGAAGGTGATAGACTGTTTACAAAAGCTCGGAAAAAGAGGAGGCGATAGACAGGCTTCTGTATTACAGACTGTATCCTGGGGAAGCTATTCCATGCCTTTATGGCATTCCTAAAATTCACAAAGAGAATGTGCCACTCAGACTCATTGTGTGCAGCACCGATTCCATCACATACAATGTCACCAAAGCATTTAACAACCATCTTGGTACCATTGGTGGGGAACTTGAAACATTGTTTGGAAAAACACACATATTTTTGTGGACAAAGTGAAACATCTCCAATTGGACCCAGATCACCTGATGGTTTCATATGATGTTGTGTCCCTTTTCACCTGCATCCCGACCTCTGAGGCAGTAGCAGCGGTTAGGACGACGAGACTGCAGGGAAGACACCACCTACAGGAAAGGACCAAACTGACACCTGAACACATCTGCAAACTACTAGACATCTGTCTTAAACACCACATACTTTCAATTCCGGGGACATTTTTACAGACAGATTCACGACTGTGCCTTGGGCTTCGCCCGTCTCTCCCATAGTGGGCCAACTTGTACATGGAGCATTTTGAGAAAAGAAGGCAGTGACCTCCTTTTCAGGCAGTGCTCCAAGTCTTTGGTACCGTTACGTGGATGACACATTTGTGACAAATTAAGAAACAAGAGCTGGAAGCCTTGTCAGAGCACATCAATGCAGTGGACCCGCATATCAGGTTTACAAGAGAAGATGCTAAGGAGAACCGCTTGGCCTTTCTTGATTGTTCCACTATCAGAGGAGAAGACGGGAAGCTCCAGATAGAAGTATATAGGAAACCCACACACACTGACCAGTACCTGCTCTTTGGCTCGAACCTCCCACTACAGCACAAGCTGGGAGTGATCAGAACACTACAACACAGAGCACAAGAGGTGCCCACCAGCTCAGAGGGCCAGAGGAAAGAGGAAAAACACATCCGGAATGCTTTCTCAGCCTGTGGATACGCCGACTTAGGCTCTGAACAAAGTGAAGAGAACCAAAAAGGACAAAAAGGGAAACAGAACCAAGAAGAAAGGGTGTCTCTATCCCTTATGTCTCGGGACTGTCGCAGAAACTGCAACGAATTTTTAGACAACACGAAGTCCCTGTTTATTTTAAACCAGGCAACACGTTAAGACAAAAACTGGTTCACCCTAAGGACAAGATGTCTACACAAAAACGGAGCAATGTAGTGTATTCTATCCAATGCAGTGAAGAAAGTTGTAAAGAGCGGTACATAGGGGAGACTAAACAGCCACTTCAGGCTGTTTAGTCTCAGAGGCTTTTTATCAGGACAGAAGACACTCCAGTTCAGGACCTCAGGGCGCCATGCATCTTCATCTTAAAGCTACAAACCACTCTATTGAAGACAGGGAGGTGGAGATTCTAAGCATGGAGAAAAGATGGTTTGAATAAGGGGTTAAAGAGGAAATCTTTGTTTAAAAAAAAGAGAATCCCTCCTTTATCAGCAGGGCTTACACAGAAGAGGATATAAAACCCCACAATTTCCCACAAATCCAATCCAACCCACATTTGGCATATCGATGAGAAGATGTATTTAGTCATAGAGTTTATGTACTAAAGCAGACAGCCAACATGGGGCATGAAGCCAGATGTTAAATTTTTTTTTAAAGAAATGTATCACCATGTGAACACAACCTGAACTCACATACCCCACGCTGGTGGCTCCATCCTCTGTCCTGTTCCTTTCTCTGTGTTTTGCATGTTCCTTAAGAGCACCTCTGCTTCCCCTGGTGTTCTGAGCACGTGTTTTTCACCTTTTAAAAAGTTACCAGAAGAGTCACTGGGAAAGAGAATCCATGTCTCAGTTTTCTCTTCCTGAGCTCCTCACAGATGTGGTGGAACTTCTGCCGCCGTTGGCAAATTTTGTATGGAATATCTGGAGCAAAGAAGACATGCTTGCTTTTGTACTGGAGGTCTCCTTTAACCCTTGCAGCCAACAAGGAGCTCAGTAATAATCTTCTCCAAGAACCTTTCTGTGTCTTTTCCTTCCTCTCTTTCTTCTATGCCCACAAGCCTCAGTTTAGGACGATGGGATGTGGACTCCAGTTTATTTTTTCATGTTATTATTGTCCGACTCCAGCGTCGTCACTCTGACCCGCAGCGCCTCCATCTCGGCCCTTACTGTCTGCAGATCGTTCGTATTGTCTGAAACACGCTGCTCGACTTCCTCAATGCGTGCACCAGTTATTCCTTTTGCTTTCAATTTAGCGGTCACTGCCGCTGACGCTGCCGGAGCTATGGTAGCTAACAACTCTGCTCTAAGAGACTCCATGGCACACTGCACTTCTTGAGCCACAACACAAACGGTGACCAATTACATCCGCATCAGGTTTGCTAGTCATGTTAGCCTTGTTAGCCTCGCTAGCTTTTGCGGGCTGTTTTCCAATGGAGCCGTGGGTCATCAGCTTTGTTTGTTTTGGTCCCGTGACTGGTGTCTTCCTTGTTTACTCATCTCTCGTCCTTGTTCTTTGCGATTAGTTGGGTCAAACGATGATTTTAAAACCAAGTTTTGCAGCAGCGGTGTGAGGTGCGTCCACTCAGTGTGTCACCATGACCGGAAGTTCTACCCTTCCTTTCTAAAGTTTTGGAAAAGGTTGTCCATCGCCAACTGCAGTCACACCTTGCCTATAATGACATTTCTGAAAAATTTCAGTCAGGCTTAAAGCAGCAACAGAAACTACACTTTTGCGTATTTTAAATGATCTTCGCTTAACACTTGATTCTGGAAATCCTGCTGCCCTTCTGATTTTAGATATGTCCTCAGCTTTTGACACAGTTGACCACAATCCTTTTGTCTAGATTAGAACTGTCTGTTGGTGTTAAAGGCCTAGCACTTAACTGGTTCAGATCATATTTGTCAGAATGAACCTTCTCTGTTCACCTCGGCCCACATCAGTCTAAAGCTGCCCCTTTGAACTGAGGTGTACCTCAGCGCTCCAATCTAGGTCCAACTCTCTTCGGCATTTATTTGTTGCCATTAGGATCACTCTTTAAAAAATACAATCCATTGTCGTTCCATTGCCTTACTCATGACATGCAAATTTCCATACCCCTTTAGTCAAATACCTCATCATTTGAGCCCCTAATTCACTGCCTCAGAGACATTAAAGACTGAATGACTCTTAATCTTCTACATTTAAATGAAAAGATGGTGATTCAAGTGTATTAGGATCGGTGGATAGTGTTCTTGGTCCTGTCTTCTTTTAACCTCCCATATGTGAGAAATATTGGTGTGCTGATGGATTCATTTCTTAAGATGGACAAACAAGTCAGTGCAGTGGTCAAAACCAGCTTTTTTCAGATGAGGTTACTGGCTAAAGTAAAACCATACTTACCTGCCAAGGATTTTGAAAGAGTGATTCACTCATTTATTACACACCTTGATCACGGCAACTCTCTCTATTTTGGTCTCGATCTGACCTCTCTTAAACTCTTGCAGTTACTGCAAAAGGCAGTGGCCCGGCTGCTCCCAGTTTATCCACAGAATCCAATTTAAAAGTTGCCCATGGTTTTGCGGGAGTTATTGTCCCATGTTCCTGCTCATACAATCCTCATGCCGTCCTCCTCTCAGATTCTCCTGGATGTGCCCAGGTCAAAGCTAAAAAGCAGAGGGGACCAAGCTTTCTCTGTGGCGGGGCCCAGGCTCTGGAACAGCCTGCCTCTACATGTTAGAGACACTAGAGCAGTTTAAATCTTTGTTAAAAATCTACCTTTTCTCTCTGGCCTTTTAAACACGAACTGAGCTGAGTCATTATTGTTTATTAACTTCATGTGTATTTTAAATGTTTGTATCTCTGTATTATTGCACTTTGCTGTACAGCACTTTGGGCTCTCAAAGTTGAAGGGTGCTTTACAAATAAACTTTGACATTGACATTTTAGTTCCATATCTAGTTCCTAGCTTGCGATGTCATGAGGGACTGTGCGTGAAATACTCTCTGCGACACTCTGCTTTGACCAGTGCATGCTACCATACCACCCCGAATTACCTGCCGGCAGTTCGGACGCTTTTGGTAAGAAACACAGCGGAGGCATTTGCATGTACATCTCGGACAAATGGTGCAGACAATACACAAATAGAGACACGGTGTGCAACCCTAATTTAGAACTTTTGTGTTTCAATGATTCCCCATTACCTGCTGAGACTTTGGATACATTGCTATTTGCGCCATATATGCTCCTTCAAGCGGCAACCCAAACAGAGCCGCAGCGCTCATTTTGGAGTGCCCACACCATCAGATGGAGCACGCACCAGCACCACCTATCTTCTTTCTAGGACACTTTAACAACTGTTGGCCAGAGACTGCATCCTCAGGCTTTGAACAATGTGGCACTAGGAAGGAGAAAGGCAATATCAAAAAACACAAACTTGGCAAAGCCTCCACTCCAATTCAGACCATAACGTTACACAGTTAATCCCCTCATACAGATCAGTTTTTAAATCCACTAAAAAAGTGCGGAAAACACTGTGAAAGTGTGGACTGATGACTCCATCGAGACACTTCGAGTTGGTTTTTTGAGCACAGATTGGTCTGTTTTTCACTCACTGGCACTAGAAGTAGAGATGTGTCCAATCAATAAACCTCACATCACGAAAGAAATCAAAGCTTGTACAAGCATGAAAAAAAAGCATTCAAAATGGGAATAGGACTGAACTGATGTACAGAAAGAACTCAAAAAGCAACTTACAAGAGCAAGGGAAAACAACAGGCAGACAGTGGAACAGCAATTTTATACATACAATACAAAAGAGCTTTGGGACACAATGAAATCTCTTACTGGTATGAATTCTGTAAAGAAACAAGTTTCTGCCATTTATAATCGACAAAAAGCAAATTAATTTAACAACTTCTTTCTGGGGTTTGAATCCCAGTCAGATGTAGAGGAGGCATGTCAAAATATATTACAATCGCTGCTTAACCCGGGAACCATGTGCCACTTGCAAATAGAGGAACATATAGGAACATATAGGAACATATAGGAACACACAAATAAGTCCATGGGTCCAGACAGACTATCTGCGATTCTACTAAAACAAATTGCAGAAGAAATGGCCTCTGCGTGGTGCCCTATATTTCAACGCTTTTTTGACAGTTCTACTGTGCCCACATTATGGAGGAATTCAATAATATCATCCGTGCACAAAAAGCCATATCAAATACAGACTTTCACCCTGTGGCTTTGACTTCAAAAGTTATGAAGTGTTTTGAAATAATAGTTGTGGCCCTTCTTCAAACGGAAGTTGAGCCTTTGCTGAACGCTAATTCTCAGTCTGCTGTGATCCATCTATTTATCATAATGAGATAAGATTCTTTTATTGACAGGTGTGACACCCTGATTCTAAATGTAAACGAGATGCAAGAGATGGTAATTGACCCGAGGCAGGTGACAAACCACGACCCACTTATTAAAAACAAAGCACTCAATGAGGTGGCCTAATAAATACTTGGGACTGCATTTGGACAGCCTGCTTACTTGGAGAACACACATTTAGAGCCTCTGCAGTCGGCTACAGCAGAGGTTGTTCTTTTTAAGACGTCTAAAACTGTACAGTGTGGCCAAATTGGTCATGGTGATGTATTTCAGAGCTATAGTCGAGATTAGTATTCCGCAATGCAAATCTAACCGTCTGAAACACTCTTTTATCCAACATCAATTCAACTACTGAACTCTAAATTACTTTGCTAAGCATAATGCACTTTAACATCTTGCAAGCATAATGTACTTTTATACACTTTCTAGTTGTCCTTTTTGTCATTTTTAAAATATTTCTTCTTAAGAATTCATTTGAATTATATTTTTCTGTTGGTGAATGTTTGATGATGTTCTTAACGTGATGTAGCAAGTCCAAGTCCAAGATACATTTCCTCCAGGGGACAAAGTTTATTCTTATCTTATATAAAAATAGTTCAATGCACAGTGAGGCCGCACTAAACAAATGTGTGATAACACCCTTACAGTGTTGTACTGCCATTCTGTGGAACATCCAAGACAAAGCAGTAACATCTCCACGGAGACAAGCAGGTAGCAAAACCAGAAAAGTTACATAGTGCACCTTTAATTAATAAGCATTCTACAGCTCAAATGTTTACGTTAAACAAACTAACAAAGCTTCTGCGCTAGAGCATTTAAATGATACTTCTGATAAATGTGATGAAATCCAAGTTGATGTAATGATTGTAAAAGGCCTCCTGCTGGGACTGGTCCAAGCCTGGATTTCCCCTGTCAGCTTTGGTTTCCGCTGCAGTGTCGGAGTGAGTCAGACGTCTGCTGCACTCTCAACTTCCACCTGTCTGACTGACTCCATCAAACCTGTGCTGTACTAACCTGGCCAACTTGTAGAGAGCAAGGTTGGCCTCACTGGACTGTCCTCTGCCGCAGCCTCTTCATCTCCGGAAGCGTCTGGGACTGAATCCACATCAACCAACTGCACAAAAAAACAGACATCCCATAATTTATTCTTTATGGCCTATTAGAGGAGGCTGTGGGTTCAGGAGTCTTGGATGCTCTCTCACAGCCGACAGAAGGGAGGAGGTCCTTTTCCAAACAGGTGAATGTTTAGACCTGTCACTAGAAGGACATACACAAAATCCATTGTTTATGATTATTGATAATTGATTATGATTATTATTATTATTATTATTATTATTTGTAATAATAAAGTATTTATATAGCACTTTTTCCACCTTCAAGGCACTCAAAGCACTTTCCTAGGCAATGTGGGTAAAGTGTTCTAAGGCAGGGGTGTCAATCTCATTTTGGGCCGCGGGCCAAATTTCGACACTCAGGCTGGGTCGCGGGCCGAACATAACGTTAAAAATAAAACAATAAAAACTATAGGAAATAAATAGATTTATATAGACCTAGTAATAATTCAATTCAATTTATTTTTGTAACGCCCAAAATCACAACAGTAGTTGCATCGAGGGGCTACAGTGGAAAACAAAATAAACAATGTTCATAGGGACTTGGAAATGTCCAGCGTCCCGTGTCCTTAGACAGATGTCCCAAGCTCCCCTGTCCTTAGACCTTCCTTCTCGGCCAGGAAAAACTACCAAACCTCTTTGGGAAAAAGTAGAAACCTGTAGGAGTTCCACAGTGAAGGAGAGATCCGACTCCCTCGGACGGACAGGCGGATAGTTGTATTTGGACACTGTTGCACCAATCTGTAGCATGTGAAGGACTGAGCCCATATTCATGCAGCTGCAGGAACAGGAACATGAACTTGGGTTTTGACAATTCTCTTTTAAAGATGAAGGTAAATTCACTAAAAATTAGTTTTAGGGACTTGTATTAAAGCAAAAATGTCCAGGCAGAATCCATATAAAAGTCCTATTAATTTTTCATTTTGGGTATTTTTTTTACTTGTGTGTTTGGAGTACAAACTGACACTGATGCTTCCCAGACTGATTGATTTGATTGGAAATAAGAGGGTTACAGCTTTATTTTTATGCACAGCATATCAATCAGCTTTAGAGTTTTCTTTAATAAAATAGTGGACAAAATGGAATAAATAAAGAAAAAGTCCAACGTTCCACATGTGCAACGCACTAAACGTAAAGGGTTAATATGTTCGGCGGGCCAGATTAAAATGTCTGGCGGACCACATCTGGCCCACAGGCCTTGAGCTTGTCACATGTGGTCTACAGACTCAAAATAATTTCCTCTAACCGCCCCACAGTGGCACCTGGTGTTCCAGCGGTCTCCCATTCAAGTATTAACCAGGCCTTTTCATGATTAGCTTCTGAGAGCTGACAAGATCGGGCATTGGCGAGCAGGTATGGCCAGGTTAGGGACTGCCAAATAAACTCAGAAAACACAAGACTGGAAATGTATCCTGTCTCCACAACCTCCGAAGGGCGTGATTGAAAAGCGGAGAAATGCATACTCAGTCCATGTCAAAACAAACATGGAGTCTTTACTTTAGAATAAAAAAGAAAGAACTTTGGTCAAAGCTGGGAATCAAACCCACAATGGCGCGGTGGTAGCAACAACATATGTGCAATACAGTAAAGCACTGACTGCACCACTGGCGAGCACTTGGTTCTGAATGTTACAAGTAGATTCAGAGGAGATGTCTTCTGCTTTTGAGAAAAAGGCAACAAGCGGCTATGGTTACAGTGTTTTGCCTAATGCCCTCTGTAGTCCAGACCTTGTTACATGAAAGACTGCTCTAGACTAACCTCTTTCACAAGTGGCGCAGGTGCGACCTGCTTTTTAAATTTTGTCGCATTGACTCGCACATAGTATTTGCACAGACAATGAATGTAGCGGAACACATGTGCCAGTAAAAGCAATCAAAATAAAATAACGGCAATTGCAAGTCTCCATTTAATTGTATTAGAGCGCATTTGAAGCACTAGTAGCGATATTCGCCATTGGCCCACATGATCCAGAGCTGTCGCCATATAGTCGCCAACTCCCCGTCATCATTTTGTGCCAAAAAAATAACCATTTAAACACTTAGTTCCACGCTATAGGACAGGGCTATTCAACTATATTTTCCCGAGGGCCAGATTTTTTGGAGGGCCAAGGTCTCTGGGCCGGAGGTGCACAACATGCCACTTCTGTAACAACATTTTGGGTTGCACAATTTCAATAAATTTAGTTAATGCAATAAAATAACTACTGCTAGATTAGATTTGTGCGAGAAATAACATACAAAGTGCTTTACCAACAGTTTTGCAAAATTGCCCATCCAGAACTGAATCAGAATTATCCTAGGACTAGACTAGTACCAGGTCTGAACCAGAACTAACCCAGAATGAAACAGGGACTAAACCCAAGACCGAACCAGGTCTTAAACTAATCAATCAAACCAGTAAACTCGATTGTTATATATTTTTTTCATTATTTGGAAGATGGGTCATGGGCCAGATTAAATAGTTTGGTGGGCCTGATTTGGCCCCCGGGCCTTATGTTGAATAGCCCTGCTTTAGGATTTAACCTCCAGAACTCGTGCTTTGCATGAGAGCGGACTGCAGTTCGGGGTAGCGCTGTAAAAGTGAGCGCGGAGGGGACAGAGCCACAGGACTGCCGGGGACAACACTAGACTAGCGAGTGGTCAGATATGTTCTGGGAGCGCTGTAGAGACGTGGTGCTGGGACAGAAAACAGTCTTGACACATAACTTTTTCACAGGGCCCCGTCTACAAAACCCTGGTTGCCAAAATGATATTTTTAGTTGCACACTCTAGAAAAATCATCGCAAATACGACTGTTTAACTCGCAGTTTAAATTCCTGAAACAGAACGAGGAGCCAGGCAAGAACATTGCATAGAATTCACAGTGGTAGGTGAGTCTTCCACAAGCAGTTGTTCATCTCAAAGCACAGTGATGATGCCAATGATTTCAGACATTTCGCGGATACATTTATCTATAGAGCATCGCCATAATCCAACAGAGGTAAATCCAACGTAGCCATTACCAGACATTTGCGGGCTTTAAGAGAAAAACAGGCTTTATTACGATAATAAAGTTTTATCTTCCATTTTTTAAACAGATTTTGTAAGTGAGATTTAAAGAGCGCTCTTGGTCAAGCCACTATACTTAACATTTTAAACAAACACAATATATCCCAGAGAAGTAATGAGCTGAGGGATATCATCCTGTATGGCACGCCCAAGTGAGAAGATCATGGCTTTTGTTTTGTTTGCATTCAATATTAGTTTTAGGGACTGCAAGCGAGACTGCACGACAAAGGCAGACTATAATGATTCAAAGTACCACATCGTCAGCATAAAAATGGTACATAACTCCAGATAGCTCAGCACAAAGATTATTTACATATATGGAGAATAAAATTGATCCTAAAATGGAATCCTGAAGCACTCCCTTGGTCACAGTCAAAAAAGAAAGAACAAAAAACAAAACAAAAAACAAAAAAAGAAGAGGAGGCCCCTGCCAATTTCACACATTGTGAACAATTTGATATGTATTCGGCAAACCAGTTTAAGGCCTGGCCAGAGATGCCGTACTGCTTCAGGATTCCAACTAAAAGCTGAGGATTTCTAAAGTCAAAAAGCCTTAGATAAGCCAATGAAAAGGGCAACATCATATAGTTTTGGATCCAGAACTTGCATGAAATGATCTAGAACCCTAAGGCAAGGCAAGTTTATTTGTAGAGCACAATTTGTACACACGGAGATTCAAAGTGCTTCACAGGACAAAATTCAGTAAAATCACAAAGACATGACAGAAATCACAAAACAGTTTAAGACATGAAAGAGAAGAGAGAGCCTAGATTTGAACATTGTCAGAGCAGTGCTCTCCCCGGCATCTTTTAAAGGGACGGTAAATATGCCTCATATGGGATTGCATTTTCCTCCAAGGATGGTTTAATGTACCGTCATTATTTCCGAAGGTACATGCACCCTAAATATACTATTAACACTATTATATAGGCCTATTATATATAATATTAGTTATTATAATAAGACAAGCTCCATGGTAACGCTGGGAGGAGGGGCTTATGACATGTTGTCGGCTCGCTCGCGCCGCGGTGTGCTCCTTCTGAAACTCACTGAGAAAGCAGACAAAATAACAACTGTAGACTCTGTAGAAAGTATATGTGTAGTGACACACATGTTGTCTTTTGACCCGTGAGTCAGGTCTGGCCAAGAAAGTTTCATTTCAATGCAGCAGATTGCCGTATGTTGCACGTGCGTGCTCCATGTGTCTTTGTATTCTGCCACGTCTACATTCACTTCCTCATTAAACTTATTTCTCCGTGAATATGAGTCTGATTGTAATAAAACACACAGCGTTTTGAAGCTTTAGACTAAGACTTGTTTATTTAAAGTAGTATTTTAATGATGGCGTTGCCTAAAATATGGGATGAAGTTGAGTTTTAGGGATGGTTTATTTCCCCCATGTCATGTTTAGTCCTGACTGGCACCAGCAGGAGGCCGGTCCATGTTTCGCCCTGACTCTGGCACCAGCAGGAGGCCGGCCCATAGAACCTGGTTTGTAAAATGTCCGGGGCCCCAAGTGTTGCTGAAGACAGAAGCAAACAAAGAAAGATGGCCAGTAACATGCATGCGTAAAAGGTAAAAAGAGACTTAAAGCCAGGGCTCCAGAGGAGCCCGCAGCAGTGGAAAATGATCAGACCAAACCCAGCCAAAAGTGGAAACGCTTTATTTGGCATGCTGCCAGAGCCACCTCGACATTTCGCCAAAGCACAAGCGATATGACTATTTGAAAAGTAATGATTGTGAATTTGAGACAAGCCAGTATATACTATATGTCAGTGTATTGTATGTGTTAAATATTGGCTCATCTTTTACCCGCTCATACCGTGGAGTTCTGTGTTATATCCGCCTTATACATGTATTCATTATCTTAGTAATCATTATGTCTTTATTAGGTGGTATGTCTGCACTTGCAGTGTTGCTACTATTGATAAAACACATTCATACCCAGATATATTAGGATCTGTTTTTAAGTTTGAGGTTGTGACCACCTGACATGTTACATAGTGCACACCTTAAAGGTGCACTTTCTGACTAGATGACTTTGTTTAGATGAGTTTAAATGCAAGTCAAAAACATGCGGAACGTGGCAGTCCTGTTTTTCAGGAGGAGCCTCTGGGGACAGGCCATACATCACCTTAACATGAGCTCATCCTCTCATTTAGAACATGTCATGTGAACTTTTTAAACTCTAAATAATCTTTTTCCAGTAGTCATAAAGTGCACTCATGAGGAGAGCCCTGGCAGTGTGGATGTGAGCTCATGTTGTCCTCACGTCGTTCTGCCTTGACCTGTACCTGAGTGTGCTCATGCCAACCTGAGGCCCACACTGCACTGCACAGCCCTCAGAAGTACGAAGATGACAATCTTCCTCTTCAGAAGCAGGAAGATTGATAGTACAGACGCTTTCCTTACTTGCTGGCTCATGACTTTTTTAAGTAAACCAAAGATTTTAAAATAATTTTAAATTGTTTACTGATGAACCAGCGACATGTTTGGGAGAAGAAACTAAACAAGCTTTCTATCTCTTGCTGTCGGAAATATAAACCAAAAACAAATTAACTACAAGCACGGATATTTGAATCTGAAAAGAGGCTCCATGAGACAATCCCAGTTGCATTCAGTGGTAAGAAGTCCACAGTTTCTTCAAGAAAAAGGAGTGCTAAAACTACTCCTTTCAACTTAAACCTGAGTGATTCTATGTCCTTTCCAAAACTAAATGCTGCTAAGTTGAAGCAACACAAAGACCATGTAATGTCACTTAAATACATCTTACAAACAGATTTGAACCACTATCAGAGACTGAATTCAATGACCAAAGAGAAAATAGAGCCATGACGTGAAAAGAGTAAGCAGACCAACAATCGGTGCCAAATGTCAATGTAAGAGATGCTCTACTGATGCTCTACTGATGCTCTACTGTACCAGCGGGATAAACCATGGACGAATGCAAACATACTGCTGTCCCAGTTCGACTGTCGCTGAGATTTTTTACCTAAAGTAGTTGTGTAATCCCTCATTTGTCCAGGAGTGTTCCATCATAGAAACATATACAATTGTAGTCATCTGGACACTGTATTTAAAAATGATATTAGCCCGTCCTTTTTTTTTTTCTATTTGTGCACTGTTTTAAGTTTCACCTAAAACTAATCTTATTTGTTACCCCAACAGCCCTGTAACTGGCCATAGAAATCCTATTGTTTGCTCACGATGAGTACCTGATTAACATGTGACTGACCATGCTTTCAAAATGCAGTTGTATACAAACCTTCGATTCTGTTTAAAGAGGAATTCTCTTATTTCTTTTTTTTAAATAAACATGATAAGAAAACAACAAAATAACAACCAGAGAGTGAAAAACAAAATAACACAAGTAGACATCACCTAAATATAAATAGATACAACATTTCGGCACAAATTAATCAAAATAAAAGTCCAATTTGGTCCAAAGTCTGTCGAATTGGTCCATTTCTAAATTAAGTCCAAATGTAATTTGACGTTGTTAGGTTTTATTTCAGGACACACTGGAAGGACTATGTCTCTCAGCTGGCCTGGGAACGCCTCGGGATTCCCCTGGAGGAGTTGGAGGAAGTGTCTGGGAAGTGGGAAGTCAGGGAGTCCCTGCTCAGACTGCTGCCCCCGCGACCCAGCCCCGGATAAGCGGAAGAAGATGGATGGATGGATGTTTTATTTTATGTTCCAGAGTAATCTATTTATTGTGTCCATGGCACGAGTTTGAGGCTAAAGTACATAGTTTCTAAAATTGAGAGGGATGGTAAAATAGTGCATTGTTAATTTCAGTCCAGTATTTTTGAGCAACAAGACGGCTTTAATGTAGAACGGGGGAAAATTCCTGCAGTTCCTACAGCCAGCTGCAGCCAGCCTATAGCCCACCACAACAGCCAGCCCCTGCAGCCAGCCCCTGCAGCCAGCCCCTGCCGCCAGCCACAACAGCCAGCCCCTGCAGCCAGCCCCTGCAGCCAGCCCCTGCACAGCCAGCCCTAGCAGCCAGCCCCTAACAGCCAGCCCCTATAAGCCAGCCCTAGCCAAACAACAGCCTAACGCAGCCACAACAGCCAGCCCTGCAGCCAGCCCCTCGCAGCCAGCCCGCCTGCAGCCAGCCCCCTGCAGCCAGCCCCTGCAGCCAGCCCTGCAGCCCAGCCAGCCCTGCAGCCAGCCCCTGCAGCCAGCCCGCGCTGCCAGCCAGCCCTGCAGCCAGCCCCTGCAGCGAGCCCTGCAGCCAGCCCCTGCCCAACATGAGGGTTTGGAGACCATTCATTGCAATGAATCTGGCACCACAAGCCAGTTAAAGTGATATGAAGCTTGAGTGAGGTAATGCATCATTGTGCCACCTGTCTTCAAGTTGGAAAATCCTGCTCAAGATCATCCAGCGGCAGTAGCTCGTCTCATAAGGCCTGCAACAGAAAAGCCTTTTACAATCTAATGTTTTAGACCAACTTCTATTGTATCATAGTGAGGAAATTCCAGCATCCCTGCCTGTCTTGCCACCTGAAAGTCCCAAATTGGAGTGTATATTTTAATTGCAAAAACACATTGCAAATGCATAAAACAAAAGTTGGTCATGTCTAAACTTTCAATTTGTAATAAATTCCTTTAGATCATAGGTGTCAAACTCTGGCCGTGGGCCAAATTTGGCCCGCAGTGTAATTATATTTGGCCCGAGAGGCTATATACCAAATGACTACTAGGCTTTGGCGTGCCGGTATTATACAGCGCATTTCATGTCATCGTCTACTCACAAATCCCAGGTTATTATTGTATAGTAATAAGTGTTGCTTGTTCCATATTCAATGTTAAAGCAAATCTTGTTTGGGTCAATATTAAAAGCTTCATTTGTTCAGTACTGGCCCGCGACTGTGTTCAAGTTTTACATTTTGGCCCACTGTGGATTTGAGTTTGACACCCCTGCTCTAGATAAAGATAGATAGATAGAGGATAGATGACTTTTTTTCCCCCATATTCATTGCTGATATACAAATATATTCTAAAAATGTACATTGGGAAATGTAAAGGTGCACTATGTAACTTTCCTGGTTAGGGGTCCACCCCTTGCTTGTCTTCATGGAGATGGTATTGTTTTGTCTGGAAACAGGGCATTAAACTTCTCTGTCTTGCATTTATTCGCCTATCGACCATTATCAACCCTCGTCACTGAGGCCATGATTTGCATGTAAGAGATGTATGCAGGTGGCAAAAAGGTTAGAGTGCACAGCTACAACAGTCTCCACTCGACTGATACAGGTTGCTTTTTCTACTGAAACTCATCAAGAATTTGGACAACAGACTTCTGGGTTGAAGAAATAAAATGCAGTGCTCTTTATACAATCGAATGCAAGAGGCATTACATATTTAAAGCCTCTTCAGACTTATGTCTGCATCTGAAAAAAGCAGCGCTCTTCCCTCAGATGTTCTCAGAATGACACAGTAGTAGGAGAGGAGCTAAAGCTGGGACCTCAGGGCTTGTGTCGGTAGGATGTTTATACACGCTGTGCACTCATCACTGCATTAGACCAAAGTGAATGTGTTTTAAATAATCATGTACGCCTCACTGCTCCAACTGTCAGGTGAGTAAGCTGGCGCCTGTGCGCTTTCATAACAGCAGCCTCAAAAGGCACTGCTCGCTCATAAGGAGGCTCCAAGGCCAGGCACTACAGGAAACACACAAAATGTACCATCTACATACAAACATGTTTGACTATTTCACTGGAAAAACACTCTCCCGTTGATTTATATGTGAAACTGTATCAAATGATTTTTCCATTTTTTTTTTCACACACTGACCCAAACGTCTCCTAATAAAGTAGATCTACAAGCAGCAACTTTTTAAATCTTGAAGGTATTTACTTTTTACCAAAGAATTTATTGATATAAAATTCCTTGCCTGATTTATTGAGATTTTCACCCAAGGACAACATTGAATTCTTACTCAGAAAACACAAAATACCATATTTGAATAAAAAAACTATAAAAAATGTCATAATCTACAGAAAATGTTAAATTTTTAAATGTCGGTGTAATCCCTCATTCATCCAGGAGTGTTCTATTGTAGAAAAAGATTCAGTCGGAAAAGTCAAGATGACAACAACTGAAACTTTTTCTACAATTTTTATATATCTTATCTTAAGTGTAATCTTTCCCCTATTCCCCTACCTGCAGTGTCTTGCCATAAAGTTAATAAGTGATCACATTTGCAGTGAAAATCTGTCTGCCTTTTCCTGTAACTGGTTGAATAACACATCAAAAATGCCGAGTTCTGTCGTGTGCACTGACCTGCGCACAGACACCCCGCTCTCAGCATCCATGTCCTGCGCCAAGGCCTTTAGAATAGCGTCCTCTAGTGGTGAGTCTGTCCTCTGCAGTTTTCTGGAGGGCTCATCCAGGCTCTGCAGAGGCTCATCGAGATCATCCTCCAAAACAAACACAGCTCAGTGTGCAGACAAACACATTCAATACTGCGAGTAAAGAAGGGAAACTGATTTTTAAGTGATGTAACTAAACAAATTGTGCTTCTCTTCGTTGCATAAATATTTTCATCTGATTTTGCATTTCAGCTTCAAACAACCACACGGACATGGCATTTTGTTTTTACTAAAATCCTTTTCCCAACAGAGGTTACTGAATCATTTCTATAATTCAAACTGATTGTAGTGCTCTGACAAAGGTGCAATCCCAATGTCAGGCTCTGTTATAATGCATCTAGTTTTTTGTACTGCGACGAGCTGAAGATGCTGAATGAATAGTTCTTTGTATAAAGCCCTTGTGACTCACTTGTCTTCTGACTGCAGTGTTTTTAATGACTGAATCTGAAACAATAAGCACAAAAGTAGAAATATCATTACAAATCCACAATAATCATCCATGTAGAACGATATTCATATAATTGCATTCTTTACGCGTGCATGTGTTTTTCTCCAGGTACAGGAGCAGAGTGAAGGGGTAGGCTTTCAGCTCCCCGTCTTCACACATGACTCCAGACACTCTTTCCCACGGCTTTTTGTCTGAGCAACAAGTGAAGAAGGATCTCATGTGTTTCTGATCTTTATAGAGGTCTAAACTACAGAGTTAGCAGATTAGACACAGAATAAAACAGGATATTTTGCTATTTGTAAGAGAATTTATGTTACCTATAAAATTGTAATATTTAATTCATTAATTACAGCCATTCAAACTGCAATTTTGATTTGATTGCAATATATCTTGCAGCTCTGGTATGAAAACATTTCTACATACAACACTACTGCTGCTTCAATCTCAAAAATCAAAAGTCAAAATGAACTATTCTATAGACTTGAAATGGGTGAGGTCCATGCAGGTACCAGATGGGCTAGAGCTGGTGGTCTTTGGGATGAGTTAAAGGATACAGGGGTAGACATGAAAGTGTGGGCTGCTGAACGGCTGCAGACTCTCCAGGTTTCCCATCACAGTTCTGATGATGTCCTGCAAGTACAACGTGGACACTAAGACACGAAGAGTAGGAATGCTTGAGTACTTTGTAACGTCTACCTCGATTTCATGCTGAAGATTGCAGAAGTGTCCTCCTGTTGCCTCCACTTTGCTGTGGAAAGATAATGTGATCACTGTCAGGATTATTTAGTCTTCAGAGATAGACTAATACACTGCTTTTGTTTGTCCGACTGACCACTTGAAGAATGCAGCTGTGTGAGTCCATAAGCAGATATCAGTGCACTGGACATGACGACCCTACAGTCTACTCTATGTCTCATAGGCTTGGAGTGAAAAAGGGCTGTGGAGGGGGACCTACAGCTAAAACAAAGAAACATTTAGTGTCACGCTGATTGGTCAGAGCGGTCACGTGATATGCAAGCCAGCGCTCCTCAACTCGTGTGGAGGAAGAGCACGACTGCGCAGGGTCCATGGGCACAACCGCTGGCGCTCTGGTCGAGTGGAGCAGTGCGAGCCAAAGCAAAAGATTAAAGAGCAGTTAAAGAAAACTGAGGGCTCCTGTCAGCTCCTGTCAGCTCCTGTCAGCCCCTGTCAGCTCCAGTCAGCCCCCGTCAGTCCCCGTCAGCCCCGGTCAATCCCTGTCAGCTCTTGTCAGTCCAAGTCAGTCCCAGGCCGCCCCATCAGCCTCTGTCAGTCCCTGTGAGTCCCTGTCAGCCCCCGTCAGTCCCCATCAGTCCCTGTCAGCCCGTCAGTCCCTGTCAGCTCTTGTCAGTCCCTGTCAGTCCCCGTCAGTCCCCGTCAGTCCCCATCAGTACCTGTGAGTCCCTGTCTGCCCCGTCAGTCCCTGTCAGCCTTGAGCAGAACGTGTGACACAACACAGCCTGCTGAAACAGAAGCAGCTCCCTCTCTGGGTACCGCGTGTGACGTCAAAGATGAAAATATTGACTTGGGTTGGCTTATAAACAGGATGTCAGACCACTGAACAGTCTGATATTCTTCCCCTCATTTCCTTTTTTCAACTCAAGGCCCCTGGGCCTTAGACACATGAGTACTCGCCCAGTGTAAGCGGATGTGTTTCTCCTTCTGTTTGGAAATACTAACCGTACTGGAGGGCCTTGTTTTCTTTTTTTTTTTTTTAAATGGTTTTGCCTCCATCTTTTGATCCCTTTTTGGATCCGTCTGTGGATTTTTTGCATGTATTTGGCAAGAGCTCCTCTTTTTTGTGTGTGGTTTACTTACGTTTTATATTTGTGTAGTTTCGGTGTTTGTGTGTTGGGCTCAACCAGATCACTTTTTAACAAGAGCAGATTAACAAGAATAATCACAATATGGTTAATAAAATGGCATCTGAAAAAGTTAAAAAAAAAACTTTAAAAAACAAGGTAGGCTTGAGGCACACCTCTGTTATTGACCTCATTCTGCCCCGCCCACTTTCCCCACAGATCAGTACTTTCGTTGTAATGGCACTTCCGGTCCAGCGGGAACTCCATTGGTTTGAATGTAGAACAAGGGAAAAGTCTGGCTGTTAAAACATGCTCTAAAGTAGATTGATTTGTGTAAAATGTCCAATGTTCATGTGACCAGCAAATCAACACTGCACCGATTCCCTTGGCGGCTCGAAAACGGCTTTTTAGTCTGTGTAGAACTTAACTTATTTTCTCTGGAGGTCGCAGCCATGTGTTCACTAATACAACCGGAAGAAGGATTGCGTCATATGGGGGCGCTCAAACGGGCTTCCGGAATAAGATGAACAGAGTCAGACTGTGCAGGGATTGGGTAACCAGCAGGTGTGCGTACCACTACATTAACATATTTGAACAATATACTGAATATAATTATTTTGTGGCAATAGTGTAGTAGTAGGCTAACGCTAATTAGCTTAACGACGCCAATTAGCCAGCTGCATTAGCCAGCTGCTAACAACCTGAAACAGCCTCAGTCCCTTCATGCTCCTTGTTTTGTCACTCGTGCATGACACTGCGCAGATACAATGGAACTATTGCCTCCACAAAAGTCAAAAGCTTGCAGGTCATTAACAGCATAACAGTGGCTTGAATGTACGGTTAAAAAGCCTATGCAAACCTATAGTCTACTTTTTTAAAAATAGGCCAGAGCTGCCCTTTGTCACAGGTTCTGTTCATTGTTTTTATGGACAGAATTTCTAGGCGCAGTCAGGGGTCGGAGGGGGTCCGGTTTGGGGACCACAGGATATCATCTCTGCTGTTTGCAGATGATGTTGTCCTGATGGCTCCATCAAACCTGGACCTGCAACAGGCACTGGGACGGTTTGCAGCCGAGTGTGAAGCAGCTGGGATGAGAATCAGCACCTCCAAATCTGAGGCCATGGTTCTCAACCGGAAAAAAGTGGCTTGCCCTCTCCGGGTGGGTGGGGAGTCCTTGCCCCAAGTGGAGGGAGTTCAAGTATCTCGGGGTCTTGTTCACGAGTGAGGAAGGATGGAGCGTGAGATTGACAGGCGGATCGGTGCAGCGTCTGCAGTGATGCGGTCGCTGCATCGGACCGTTGTGGTGAAGAAGGAGCTGAGTCGAAAGACAAAGCTCTCGATTTACCGGTCAATCTACGTTCCTCCCCTCACCTATGGGTCATGAGCTTTGGGTAGTGACCGAAAGGACAAGATCGCGGATACAAGCGGTCGAAATGAGTTTCCTCCGCAGGGTGGCTGGGCGCTCCCTTAGAGATAGGGTGAGGAGCTCAGTCACACGGGAGGAGCTCGGAGTAGAGCCGCTGCTCCTCCACGTCGAGAGGAGCCAGCTGAGGTGGCTTCGGGCATCTGTTCTGTTATCAGCACAGAAGCCACGCAAGTTCAGGACCCAGAGCGCTGTGCATCTTCATCTTAAAGCCACAAACCACTCTATTGAAGACAGTGAGGTGGAGATTCTGAGCAGGGAAAAAAGATGGTTTGAAAGAGGAGTTAAGGAGGCAATCTTTGTTAAAAAAGAGAATCCTTCATTAAATCGGAATGGAGGTTTAAGATTCAACCTTCCCGTTTGTTTATAATGGTCTGCTGAAACCCTGGAGACGCCCTGGGCATTCGGATGCTAAATAGGCACTCAAGGTGAGGCAGGGAACAATAGAACAATAGGCCCATCCCAGTTTCAATGGGCCATTAGCAGGAGGTCCCGCCCTGTGGGCAGGGCTCTCACAGAGTAGGATAAAAACAAGAGTTCTCAGACTTGTTTCTCTGATTGAGAATGACTCTTGGATGAGAGTTGAAACGTTTTGTTTTTTCTAAAACAGAGTCCAGATGACTACAACTGAATCTTTTTCTACAATGGAACACTCCTGGACCAATGAGGGATTACACCGACATAAAACACTGTGTCTGAAACATTCTTCCCCAGCCGCACGCACTGCCTCCGATCCGCCAGGAAGTCAGTGATCCACGTGCAGGTGGAGTCAGGCACGTTGAGCTGGAAGAGCTTGTCCTGGAGCAGAGCAGGGAGGATGGTGTTGAACGCAGAGCTGAAGTCCACAAACAGGATCCTGGCGTAGGTTCCCAGGGAGTCCAGATGCTGCATGATGAAGTGGAGTGCCAGGTTAATGGTGTCGTCTACAGACCTGTTGGCTCTGTAGGTGAACTGCAGGGGGTCCAGCGGGGGAGAAGGTGAGGGACTTGAGGTGGGACAAGACCAGGCGTTCAAATGACTTCATGACTACAGACGTCAGCGCCACAGGCCTGTAGTCATTAAGTCCAGTGATACTGGGCTTCTTGGGACAGGGACAATGATGGCAGACTTGAAGCAGGCTGGGACATGGCATGACCCAGGGAGGTGTTAAAAATGTCTGTGAAGACGGGGGTCAGCTCTCATTTGCAGTGTCTTAATGTGGCGGGAGAGACTCCGTCTGGTCCAGCAGCTTTTCGGGGGTTGGATGTCCGAAAAAGCCTGTGAACATCCTGTTCCTGAACTGAGAGACTGGTGGCCACCGTGGGGGAGGGTGGTCACATCAAACCTGGAGTAGAAGATGTTAAGTTGCTCAGTTTTTGATTGTCTGAAGCAGGGGGGACTCGGGGCTTATGATTGGTGAGAAGCCGGGGCCCCCTCCACACGGAGGCGGGGTTGTTGTCAGAGAACTGTTGCTTCAGACGCGTATTGTACTGTGATCTCGCTCGAGAAACCTCTTTGCTAAATCCATACTTCGCATCTTTGTAGCGCCCTCTGTCTCCAGCCCTGTGCACTGCCTCCTTCTGCTGCCTTAACTGCCTCAGTTTAGGTGTGAACCAGGGTTTGTCATTGTTGAAAGTGACTTTGGTTTGTGTTGGTATGATACTGTCCTCACGGAATCGAATGTATGACAACACAGTGATGTCATCCAAACTATCTGTGGCAGCTCTGAAAACCTCCCAGTCTGTAATGTCCAAACACACATGTAACTCCTCCACTGCCTCATTGGTCCACTTCTTAGATTTCCTCACTGCAGGGTTTGAGAGCTTCAGCTTCTGTCTGTATGAGGGGATCAGGTGAACCATGGCGTGATCTGAAAAGCCGAGAGCAGCGCGAGTCACGGCGCTGCCTGACTGTTGTGTAACAGTGATCCAACGTGCTCTGCTCTCTGGTCAGAACTGACCAGAGATAAACTGTCTGTACTTTGGTAGTTCGTGGCTGAGATTCCCCTTGTTAAAATCACCCAGGATAATACACAAGGAGTCCGGGAAGGTCCACTCCACACTCAGAATCTGGTCCGCGAGCGCGCGCTGTGCCACGTGCACATGTGCGCTCGGTGGGATGTAAACAACAGCCAGAATGAATGAGGCGAACTAGAATGGTAGAATGGTTTTCAGTTAATGAGGAGATATTCCAGATCAGGAGAGTAGTGCTTGGAGATCACAGTCACATCTGAAGACCAGGCGTTGTTGATGTAAAAACAGACTCCTGTTTTTCACCCAGAGAGATCCTTCTGGCGTTCCGACCGAAGAAGGTGAAAACCCTCAATCTGCACGGCGCCGCCCAGGATCGGCTCACTGAGCCACGTCTCCGTGAAGCACAAGACAGGAGATGAAGAAAAGTTCATCTGTTGTTTCGTCTCATCAGCAGCGCCAGTTCGTCCATTTTGTTGGAGAGTGAGTGAGCGTTGGAGAGGAAAATTCCAGGTAAGAGCGTCTGAGTGCCCCGTCTCCTAAGGCGCACGAGGACCCTCGAGCGTTTTTATCGTCGCCGGCGTCTCACTCTTTTAGCCAAAAGAAGGGCTAATTCTGCAGCAGAAGCTAAAAAACTGGAACTAGGTCCGTAGGAGTTGTGGTTTGGATGGACAAGAGCTCTTCACGGGTGTAAGAGCACGCAGACACGCAATTTACACACAAAAACAGACAAAACAAAGAGCACCTAAAGGCCAGGGCATCCGTCTGCGGCACCATCTTGGAAAAGTGCATAGTGCTTTGCATTTTGCATTTAATGGTCAATGAGTTAAAAAATGCTATTTCAAATCAAATAATTTGGGGGAAATTATCCAAATCTTGCTGTGAGGTGAGAGCCACCATGCTGGCCAAAACAGCATATTTATCTGTATGTACTGTATGTATGTATATATAATATCATTTGGCCTAAACATTTTGCTTCTAACGTAGTCCACCTTTAATATTAAAATAAACTAATAAACATTAGCTAATCTAGAAAAAGACATCTGTAGACATCTGGACACTGTTGGGGACACAGACAGTTGAATCCTTTTCTACGATTGAACATGAATGAGGGAACACAGAATTGACATTTGTTTTATTGTGCTTTTAATGGAGTCTTTCATCAGTGGCGTGTAAAGCTGCTCACTCAGTATAAAGCATACAGTCTACGGAAGACGTGTACAGATTATGGCCATGGACCAATATTTGCTGGGCCTCAGGCTTCCGGCTGGGTTTGCCAAAATAATCAGAGGCCATACCTTTTAATGCAGATTGAAGTCATTATGCCACTATCCCCTCAATAACATGACATTGTATTGTAATGCACATCTGAAAGGAATGTTCTGAACCTTTCTAAAGGCACAATGGCTTTGTCAAATCTATTTTAAATACACTTTTGGACTGAATCATTGTATTATTGAAATGCTTCAATTTGCGGCCCTAAGTGAAAAAAGTTTGAACAAGCTTT
Organism: Chaenogobius annularis; assembly: GCA_015082035.1. Taxonomy (NCBI): domain Eukaryota; kingdom Metazoa; phylum Chordata; class Actinopteri; order Gobiiformes; family Gobiidae; genus Chaenogobius; species Chaenogobius annularis. The sequence goes on along the minus strand of BJKM01000131.1, from coordinate 647,087 downwards.
GTCCAATGAATAATTGTGAAAATTTTACACGCAAAATTAAATTTAATCCAAAAATAGACCTAAATAATTTTTTTATCTGGCTGTTTTTGTCACATTTTACTTTATTTTGTCTTTCAGAAAGAAAAACTTGAGGAACAGTAACAGTTTAGACCACAGGAATGATAGAAAATTGAAGATTTCACCGTTGTTTGGTCACAGTCTCAATAATCGTGAATAATCGTTAAATCGTGATGTTTTTTCTCACAATAACTGTGACACTAAAATTTGATCTTGTGACATCCCTATTATGAAGTGTGCATGGGTGCATTATGTAATAATATAAAAAGGAGGCCGAGGCTGCCCCATTGGTCCCTCTGACCAGCATCACTCATTCGGAGGACTTGCGTTGTGTTCCGGGACTTGCGGTTGTGTTCCGGGACAGTTACACATGCAAAGTCATAAACTCGCAAACTTTCTCTGCTTTTGAATCACAGATGATCAAGGTTGGTTCTTCAAGTTAATTTTACTGTGTTTTAGTCTACCGCCCCCCTGGTCCTGCTGCTGTCTTTTAAAAGGCCTTTAGTGACTTATATTATAAAGATGGAAAATGTTTTAATTCTTAGGGATTTCAAACTTTGGGTTGACCCTCATCCTGCCCCGTAATGGATATTTTAACTTTGATTGAAACATTTCATTTTGAGCAGCATGTCTGTGGTCCCACTCACCAAAAGGGCCACACTTTAGACTTGGTGTTTTCACTTGGCCTGAGTGTTGCTAACCTTTGTGTGGAGGATGTCCGTATGAGTGATCATAGCTGAGTCTTATTTGAATTGAACTTTTTTCCTGAGCCTGTGCCCTCAAACATAAAGTCTCAGAGGTGCATAACCACTACAAATACAGCTGATTACAATTTTCTGCTATGTTTAGGAATTGTCTTGATGTGGACAGCTTAATTCATTGCTTTAGCAGCCACTGTGTATCACTTTTAATGAAGGTATCCTAAATCTAAAAATGTCGGAAAACTGTCTGTGGAAAACCTCCTATCTTGAGGTCCATAGGTTACACCTCAGAGACCTTGTATCTTCATACAATGAAATGATGTAAAATGCCAAATTGGATTACTTCCACCAGCTAATAACTTCGAACAAGAAAAACCCCAGGGTTGCTTGACACTATAAATTCTATTGTATGTCCTGCAGCTGCAGTTACTCCTGTTTTCTGCAAAGCTGACAGAAATAAATTCCTCAGGTGCTTCACTGACAAGATTAAGAGGATCAAAGACCAAATCCCACCCCTTTTGTGTGATAGCCCTGTTTCTGTGGAGCAACAATTGGTCTTCTTTTAAGCCTGTCACTCTAGGGGACCTCTCAGCTCTGGTGACCAAGATGAAACTCTCCTCTTGTAAATGGCAGGCTTTTCTTTAAAGGGTTTGATATAATTTGCCCCTGCGTTACCAAAATGCCAAATCTCTCTCTTTCAACCTATGTGTTTTCTGGTCCATTTAAACATGCCATAGTAGAGCCATTACTCAAAAAGACAAACTTTGACCAGACAGACCCAAAAGGTTTCAGACCTATTTCAAAGCTCCCTTTCTTGTCCAAGATCCTAGAGAAGGTGGTCTCTGAACAATTGTCAGACTTCCAAGAACAGTTTAACATTCACGCAACTTTTTAATCTGGTTTCCGCAAACATCATTCAACGGAAACAGCATTGCTAAAAGTGTCTAGTGACATTATGATGTCTGCTGATTCTGGGAAATGCATTGTTCTAGTTCTGTTGGATCTGTCTGCAGCCTTCGACACTGTCGTCCATCATCAACTGTTCAAAAGATTGAGGGACCTAATTGGACAATCAGGGTCAGTTCTTCATTGGTTTTCCTCATATTTGTCTAGTCGGACTTTTAGTGTTGCTGTAAAACAAATAATGTCTGAGTCAACAGATTTGTTGTGTGGAGTTCCCCAAGGTTCCGTTTTGGGTCCTGTCCTATTTTTGCTTCATATAATCCCCCTTGGAAAGATCATTAAAAAGTTTAGTGATGTCTCCTACCACCTGTTTGCTGACGATATTCAGCTATACTGCTCTTTTAAGCCTGAACAATGGCTGAGTAACAACTCCCTGCAGCTCAATGCAGACAAAACAGAAACACGGATTAATGCCCCTGATGATGCCATTCCAGGGATAAACCAGTATTTGGGTGATCTAGGCCAGTCTGCTAAACCAAGTCTTAGACACTTGGGTGTTATCTTTGACAGACATGTCTTTAGAGCACCACTCCAAGCAGCTGACTAGGAACTGTTTCTTTCAGTTGAGGAAAATCTCTCAACTCAGGAAAATGGTGTCTCAAAATGATCTGGAACTCATAATTCATGCTTTTATCTCTTCACGTTTAGACTATTGTAATAGTTTGTTTTCCTGTCTAAACAAGAAGGAGCTCTCTCGTCTGCAACTGGTCCAGAACTCTGCAGCAAGGATCTTGACCCCCACAAATAGAAGGGCTTACAACTGGCGGCCGGTGTCCTACCAGATACAATTTAAAAGTTTAGTGCTGACTTTCAGAGCCTTGCATGGTCAAGTCCCTTTGTACATCAGTGATCTGATTAAACCTTACGCTCCCCCTCGCTCAGCAGGTCTTTGGATCAGCACCTGCTGTTGGTTCCTCACACTCGTTTTTGGACCAGAGGAGACCGTTCCTTCCAGGCCGTTGCGCCCAGACACTGAAATGATCTCCCACTCTCCCTGCGGTCACTGGATTCTGTTGTTGCATTTAAGGGTTAGCTCAAAACCTTTTCATTCAGCCAGGCCTTTTAATTACAGTTGCTTTAGGGACTGAGTTTACAGTATATTGTTGTATATGTATTGCTCACTGTACCTTTTGTGTTTTATTATTTTATTGTGTTTTTGTGAATCACTTTGTGACTTCTGTCTGTGAAAGGTGCAATACAAATAAAATGTACTTTCTTACTTAGTCACCCACTAGATTCTAACTGGGCAATGTGGTGAAGTAACTGGGCAATGTGGTGAAGTGGCTGGCCAAAGGACACAACAGAACTCGGTCTGAGTGAGAATCAAACCTGTAGGTGATGCCTGTTTGGATTTTGAGCTTGTAGATGTGAGGCCCAGCCCTGAAGAAGCGTGTTTGGGGGAAGGAGAAGGGCTGCAGTGACATGGCTCCTAAACACACCCAAACAACAAGCCATTAATATTTACAATGTCAGCAACAGTACTTTCAATAGAAATGCTACTGCATTTGATGAAGTGCACTACTTCATCAAGTCAGCAGTTTATTTTATACTTTAAATATTTATTTACAAAAGATAAAGGCATAGCCTACCTGTTAAGTAATCTGTCTATCCTAGCCCTAACCTTGAGACATATTACCATATGCTTTGTTATGTAAAAGTGATTAGTGCCACATAAAAAATGCAATACAAAACAGTCACTTTAGTGCATATATTACTGTGTATATTCCTAATGTTTAATTACACTTTGTGTACTTAAGTAGTATGGTAACAGTATTAAATAAAAGCTGAAGTTTGAGCTTCTCGAAGACATGTGTCTGTAAAAGAACCGTCCCATGTGTCTGTAAAAGAACAGCCTGACGTGTCTGTAAAAGAACAGTTCCACATGTCCGTAAAAGAGCAGTCTCAGTGTCTGTAAAAGAACAGCCCCAGTGTCTGTCAAAGAACAGTCTCACGTGTCTGTAAAAGAACAGTCTCACGTGTCTGTAAAAGAACAGCCCCACAAGTCTTAGTCTTGTGTTTTATTAAAATCAGACTCATATTCACGGAGAAATGTGTTAAATGAGGAAGTGAATGTAGACCTGGCAGAATACAAAGACACACGCAAGGTAAGTTTATGCTGTCATTTGGCCGACACGCCCCCTCCCGCTCCGTCCGCGCAGACCTGATTTTCCGCGCCGGCGTCAGGGAAATAATTTAAACTACTCTGACGGTTCAGCGCGGAAATGAATGGGATATCATATTAGCAGCTCACATTTCTACTGTTGAAGCTGCATGAGACCCACGCAGACTATAAATACTGCCAACGTCTTCTCTGCTGCCCTCCGGACGTCTCATTTCCACATGGAATTTACATGCTGGAAGTATAATGCGATACGGCGATCTGCCGCCTTGGAATGAAACTTTCTTGGCCAGACCTGACTCACGCGTCAAAACACAACATGTGTATCACTACACAGATACACAGAGTCTACAGTTGTTATTTTGTCCGCTTTCTCAGTGAGTTTTGGAAGGAGCACAGGTTCACTCTTTTTCTGTCCTTCACAGAGCAGTTTGTTATTGACGCGACCCAAAGGAAAGCTGACTTTTTCTACGTCTCAAGCCCCTCCTCCCAGCGTTACCATGGAGCTTGTCTTATTATAATAACTAATATTATAGTTAAAAAGAGCTTCAAGTGAGGTGATTATAAGATCAACCTTCTAATATTTTAGTTTAGTTACTATCTTATTTTCACAAGTCGTCTGTATGAATGGGTCTAGTCAAGTTAATGAACAGATTTTCTCTTCCCTGCTTTATATTGCACATCTATACATAATTAAATATCATTAGGCACTATATAGGCCTATATGCAATTCCATGTGAGGCATATTTACCATCCCTTTAAAAGATTCTGAGGAGAGCACTGCCACATGTCTGTAAAAGATGAGCCAAAGCAGACATGTGAATGTAGCTGCCCCGGGGCGACACCAGATTTTCATGGCTTCCAAAGGCACAAAAAACTAACCCGTGCTTGAAACCTCGGTCTGACGGCTTTCCTTTGGTGGAGACGAGTTCATAGATCCAGCTAACGGCTTCAGGCAGGGCAAAAAGGAAGCCATAGAAGAACTTTGACATGTTATTCAGACATCACATTAGAAGCCTCGGGATAGGTGGCTGTGTTGATGCCTGTGTGTTTCCATTTTAAAGAAACAATAACACTATTATGTTTGTAAGTGCTTAGTATGTTTTAATAGTTCAGTTTTAGGCCCATTTTTGAGGTCACCATCTTACATTTTCTTGATTGTGGTTGTGGGCAAAGGCATTGGTGGCTTGGGTAAAGAAAGGTTTAGAAAGTTTCAGGGAAGTTTTGACACTCAAATTCACTTCAGTGTCAGTGGAATAAGAGGAGCCCCAGGCTCACATTAGCCTCTTTCTATCAGACTGTACAGTCAACAAGACCCTAAAACTAAACTATTAAAACACATTAAGCACTTACAAACATAACGGAGCGTTATACAGTGGAAATCAGGCATAATAAAAGTTTGAAACTCACTGAAGAAGCTGTATCTCTGTCTAATGGCCGAGTCTAGAGTCTTGAACTTTATTAAATACAGAAAAAGATCTGAGTCTAGTCATTATTTGAGAGAAGACACCACATCAATCAAAATAATCAGGAAGAGAGGCGACGACTTTACAGACATTTTTAACACCTCCCTGGAGTCATGCCACGTCCCAGCCTGCTTCAAGTCGGCCATCATTGTCCCCGTCCCCAAGAAGCCCTGGATCACTGGACTTAATGACTACAGGCCTGTGGCACTGACGTCTGTAGTCATGAAGTCATTTGAACGCCTGGTCTTGCCCCACCTCAAGTCCTTCACCTCCTCCGTGCTGGACCCCCTGCAGTTCGTCTACAGACCTGACACCATCAACCTGGCACTCCACTTCATCCTGCAGCATCTGGACTCTCAGGGACCCTACGCCACGATCCTGTTTGTGGACTTCAGCTCTGCGTTCAACACCATCCTCCCTGCTCTGCTCCAGGACAAGCTCTCCCAGCTCAACGTGCCTGACTCCACCTGCAGGTGGATCACTGAATTCCTGACTGATCGGAGGCAGTGCGTGCGGCTGGGGAAGAATGTTTCAGACACTCGGACTATCAGCACAGGAGCGCCACAGGGCTGTGAACTTTCTCCTCTGCTCTTCTCCATGTACACAAACTGCTGCACCTCCAGCCACAACGCTGTAAAACTGATCAATCACCCGATGAGGGCGGACGACACCACCGTCATTGGACTCATCTCGGACAGGGATGAGTCTGTCTACAGGAGGGAGGTGGACCGGCTGAAGTCCTGGTGCAGCGGTAACAACCTGGAGTTCAACGCCCAGAAGACAGTGCAGATGATCGTGCACTTCAGGAAAGTCACAGCCCCCCAGCCCCCCCTCATCATCAGAATCAGAATCAGAAAGAGTTTATTGCCATTGTCAATTAACAAAATTCACAAACATAGGAACTTGTCTCGGCCTTAAGGTGCAACATAAAACACTGACACACATGACACACATGACAGACTCCCCCATCACCACCGTCGACTCCTTCCGCTTCCTCGGCACCACCATCACCCAGGACCTCAAGTGGGAGCCCACCATCAGCTCCCTCATCAAGAAGGCCCAGCAGAGGATGTACTTCCTGCGGCAGCTGAGGAAAGCCAAGCTGCCAGGGCAGTGTCACTGCACTGTCACTTTCTGCACTCACAACTGTAAATTTAACTGTAAATTCTTGTGTACATAGAAAGCCTACTTTTATTTTATACTATACTAGTCATTTTAAAGTGTTTCTTAATGCATGCCCTTTTGATTTCATATATGTTGTTTTCATTATTGCTCAGTGTTTTATGTTGCACCTTAATGCCGAGACAAGTTGCTATGTTTGTGAATTCTGCTCATAAACCATAAACCTTTTCTGATTCTGATTCTGAGGACTCTTGAGTGAACACAGGAGGTGAAATTCAATTCAATTCAATTTATTTTTGTAACGCCCCCAAAATCACAACAGTAGTTGCCTCGAGGGGCTACAGTGGAAAACAAAATAAACAGTAATGAAATGAGGACTCCTCTGGAGAACAAAGGGATTCATCAGTAGGTGACCTGCTCTATTATATTTAACAAAATCAACAGAAATTTCGGCCATAAAATTTAAGAAAACAGACCTCGCTCTTGCCTGTTGCACTCACTTTCTACCACCAGGGGGCGCGCGCGAGTAAAAAAATCCTGCGATCACTTGTATGATAGCTGGATTTTCCCAAATCCACAAAAGGAGATTTTGTTGAATTTGTGGTGTAGCAAGCAATTTCATTCAGTAGTCTATTATTAATTAGCCTTGTTGACTAAATGGAACCGTCTTTTTATCCTCATTTCAGCCTCATGGGTTCCAGCTTCCTCTTACATGCAACATTTTGAGGACTTTTACCCATTTTGAAGGTATCATTTTTAACTTTGCCCCAGGTCACCCTTGCAAAAGAGGTCTCGATCTCAATGGTTTCTTACCTGATTAAATATATGTCAATAAAAAATTATAATAACTCCGTCTGAACTTTCGTTTGAGAGAATAATAATCCAGCTAGCATCATAGCACAATTAGTCAGTGTTTTGAGCAGGCAGCTAGCGCATGTCGAAGTTGACCAATCAAATACCAGAACACATACGCACGTGTGTGTCCGCTCCCGCGCGCAGCGATGTTTATCACTGATCCTGGGTCAGCTTCTCTCTCCTACAGGAAACAAAGTGTACCGTGAATGCGGAACATCTGTCTCCAGATCAGATCCGGCGCTTTGAAATGAGCATGGAGTTTTGTAATTATTGATCGTATATCGTACGTCTGGCCACGCGGCATGAATGTAGTGTTTAAAACCAAATATTACGTTTATTTAACGAGGGTCCTTGGAAGCCACGCGCTCATTACACCAGCCCAGCCGTGTGTTTGCGTCTTTTTCATTGGCGGTCTCATTCTCCAATCAGAAGACAGCAGTGGAGTGGTCACATGACCGGCGCACGGGCACGTGACTGTATTTGGTGCTGCTGTAGTTTGAAGCGCAACAGCGGATCGCGTTTGGGTTCTTTGGTCTGTGTTTTTGTATTCCTGCTGTGGTTCATTCAGGAAGAAACGTGAGTACTCCAGTTCTGTACTGCTAAATGTGCCAAATACTCCTTTTACCTTCAGTCACTCAAAGAACTGTGACTATAGCACAATCCTTCGCAATTTGCAGGAGTACATTGCAACTAAACTGGCACACCTCTAAGTAAGTATGGGACTGTGAAGTGTGACATCACAGACACAGCACCTGAACCTGAGGAATTAAAGACATAACGTAATAGAATGTTCCTCACACTAAATTATGTCAGAGCATTCAACTATTTATCCAAATAAACAAAAATATATATTTTTTTCCCAAGCCAATATTATAATTGGTCTACATGAGTTTGAGACACGGACAATAATGACACTTGGTCTTTGCACCCCTTTGAATTTTGGGACGCACCTCCCTCTGTTTGGTCTGGACCCGGCTTGCACTCTTACAGGCTGGACGAAGTGTGTAAAGTCCTCCTCACTGTCAGAAAACCAGCCCTGAGATATAAAGGCATGTTTTTGTTCTCTCGTTGTTCACAGATAAACTCTCCTGACGTCAGCAGTCATGTCCTGCAGCTCGTGTGTCTCTCTGAACACTGGAGCTCAGATGCCCCTGCTGGGCCTCGGGACCTACAAGCTTGTGGGAGCAGAGAGTGTGTTCCAGGCCGTGGATGCTGCCTTGGCTGCTGGTTATCGCTCTTTCGATAGTGCGGCTGTGTATCGCAATGAGGCGGATTTGGGAAGAGCTCTGAAGGAGTTAATGCCCAAGTATGGCCTCACCAGAGAAGATGTGTTCATAACCAGGTAATAACATATGCTGCCATTTATCTATCATATTACCAGCAATGCTGACATTTATATTACTGCATAAATATTGTATCATCCAGTTCATAAGTATTCAGACTGAGTCAGGAGTGAACCACAGGTACACCATTAGATAGCCAAGTCTGGCTTAGTTTGTTGTTATTTCGGTTACAAAAAGCTTAATGACTGCGATGGTTAATTTGTGAACATTTCACATATACCTTGTATAACATGTGTCCAGTAAACTGGGCCCTAAAGACCAAGGTGCGGGTGCCATGGACGGGGCTCTGCGCAGCCTATCTGAGCTGGATCTGGGCTGGATCGACCTGTACCTGATCCACTGGCCTGGCACACAGGGCCTGGAGGTGAGGGACCAGAAGAACCCTGGTGAGTGTACACATGGCTCATGTTGTAGTGTCCATGGCATATTTTAACAACTGTTTGATTTCAGACAACAGAGCAGCCAGCTGGGCAGTGCTGGAGGAGCTGCACGTCCAGGGAAAGCTGAAGGCCATCGGAGTGTCCAACTACACCGCCACCCACATGAAGGAGCTGATGAAGTCCTGCAAAGTGCCCCCTGCCCTGCTACAGGTGAACAATGTTTTTGGAAAGGGTGGGTTCGTAGATGATCAATGGTTTCATTGCTAGAAGACGAAGGAAAAATGTTGAAGAATATGATTACACACACAAACTTAATGTAGAAAGTGTCCCTCCAGGAGCTGCCCTTTACTGTGTTTCCGCTTCATTTACAGTGTGATAATTGAGTATAGCACATGATTTCACTTCAAATGGACTGAAATCTTATGACCAACTCAAGACTTGTATAACCTTCCCCTTTATGTGCCGGGACAGTGTTTCAGATGTAACATAGGGAGTACAAATGCAGATTTCCAGATCTTAGGAATGTTAGCACTTTTTCTATCTTGAATTAAAAATGTGAGTTTGAGGCTCTGCTGTTTAGTCTGCAGCCAGTCCCGGCTGCATTATTTGTGTCCAGGGATATAAAACACCCTTAAATGTTCTTTTCTGTTCTTTTACCCCTTGCCCTTTTGATGATTCTACCATTGCATTCTACATCAGTGTAATCCCTCTGTTCTCCAGCTTGTGTTGCTAAATGCTTGAACCGTGTGTTTTTCTTTGTGTTTCGAGGTTGAGTTCCACCCACGCCTGGGCCAGCCCGAGCTCCGAGCACTGTGCTCCGAGTATGGAGTGTGTTTCCAGGCCTACTCATCTCTGGGGAGAGGAGAGCTGTTCACAGAGCCTGTGGTGCTGGAGGTGGCCAAAGCATGCGACCGGACGCCCGCACAGGTAATCTCCTTCACTCTGATTAAAACAGCATTAAAACAAGATACAGAGTTGGGACTCCTTCAAGTGAGGACTCAATCATGAGCCTAAATGGTGACGAGACACTGCCGGGGGTCACAAGATGGTACAAGTGAAAGAGTGTGTCAATGTGTCAATCAAGCAATTATAGACCTGTGTTGTGTGACTAAAATAGAATCATAATCTTTATATATTTGGTGGAATTTGCTTTCATTAGAGCAATAAAAAGGAGCACACATCACAAACAAACAGAAGACAAACAACAGCACAACAAACAGTATATTTAGTTCACTTCACTACAGTGAAGGAGAGATCCTACTCCCACAGACTGCCAGAACCACTTGGGAGGGGAGAGGAGGTTCATCTAGAGACAGTTCATCCAGGCAGATGAGGAGCCGTTCATCTAGAGTAGAGAGCGTTTCTCCAGGGAGTTGAGGAGCATCTGGATCTACAGGTAAGGGTCGTGAGATGGGGCTTCTAAGGTGCAGTCGCCACTGCAGCAGCATCAGCAGTGTCCGAAAGTGCCACTCAAACGAGGAACAGTCCCACTCCCGAGAGGAGTGGAAGAAGGAGGAAAACGTGAACAGTAATGAACAGACACAGGCGAACTCAAATATGAAATATTACTGATAGGAAAAGTAGTCTTTAGCAGAGGATAATGCTCAAGCTGCCATACTTCCCCCATAGTTGCTCCAGTGGCAGCGCGGCTGGGAAACTAGGTTTTTATTTCTGTTCCTAACTGAACATTAGTTATTTCAAAGAGGAACATTTGAAGCCTGGTCTTAAATGAAGAGACTGTGTCGGCCTCTTTAACATGGACAGGAGCTGATTCCACAACACAGGAGCTTGGGAGCTAAACGCACCAAGCTAACTACAACTCTTTCAAGGATTTTAGAGACAGAGGGTGGGTTAGGTTATCTTTAATTGTTTTCATTTTATCGTTAAAAAAATAGAAGAAAATGATCAGAGCTGAGAGTGGCTGGGATTGAGGGCTCTACTGCGCTGTGACAGTTTGTTAGCTTGGCGACAGCGCTGTCAAGCTATTAAGTAGTATTCAGTGTTGCAGAGACACGTAATAGGATGTCAATGTTAACTAAAAGTAAAAAAGATACTGTTTAAGTTTGTATCAACGCTAATTACAATGGACTTTACAAAGGCGGTGGTTTGTGTATCCCTGAGCTGACCCACCTGACCTATTACCAAATGTTCGGCCTTCGTTTGTGAGTTTGAGTTGTGCGTGTTAAGTATGCTCTGATAACAGGCCTGTCTCTGAGCTTTTCCAACAAGGACCTACTGAGGCGCAGAAGTACTTCCATTTACTCAATTACATCTCACCCTTTAATAAAACTGTACTTCTCGGAGTAGTTTTCAGACACCATACTTTGACTCCTACTTCAGTAATAGAGTATATTTGAAAGTATAACCGTATACTTGAGTAAAAGTATAATTATAAACAGAAAATAAGGGCAACAACAAAATTTAAAAATGTTTTTCAGTATGTTAACATTCATCCTGATTTTAAACCTTGAAACAGAGCAATAATGTTCATTATTCATTATTTAAGACTCACCAGATATCAAAAGAATTGTCCTGTTACTTCCTTCATTGTATCGGTATTTTGCCTGTGTCTGGTCTGGTCTGGTCTGGTCTGGTCTGATCTGGTCTGGTCTGGTCCAGCTGCCACTGTGGACACAGGCTCCTCTCTGTAGTGACCAGCATCTGGAGAGGGAAAAAGAAGTGTGACTTCATGTGTTTAGTTTCATTTTAAACACTAACTAAAGCTGTATAGTGTTGTAGTGTCCAGTAAAGTTATTTATCCCCACAAGCCCTTCTTAGGGCCAAATCTTGACCACAACTCTAAAACCAAATTATGTAAGAACATAAAAATAAAAAAGGTTTCTAACAAATGTGAGAACATAGAACAGAACCCCAGTCTACACTAGATCCACTCTAAACCATGACTAAAACTGGACTAAGCTAGTATCAAACTAAGGCTACGGGCTACACTAAACCAGGACTAAACCAGGACTAAACCAGGACTAAACCAGGACTTAACCAGGACTTAACCAGGACTTAACCAGGACTAAACCAGGACTTAACCAGGACTTAACCAGGACTTAACCAGGACTAAACCAGGACTAAACCAGGACTAAACCAGGACTACAGGATAAAATGCTAAGAATTTAGCATTAGCTACATTGCTACACACAAAACTCTTGTAATAAGCATTAAAACTTGAATCAACATTAAAACACCTCTGAATATAGCTACCATTTGATCCCAGTGAACATAAATGTGAGGCCCTCCAGTTTCTCTCTGAGATGTGCCGCTCTCTGAGCTTCTGAGGCTGAACTCTTCAGATGGGAACATTTTAGGTCGCATGACAACTCAAAATTCCCGCTCTTGTTGCACCTGCACGATCATCAGGTCCATGTACATTGACCCAATGTTGGCATTTTAACCCTAAAATAGGATTTTAAATCAATGTTGATTCAACAACTGTGATTCAACGTTGAATTAACATTGACTTTTCACCCTCAACCAAAAATAAGCATTCTGACATCTTTTGCTTTTTGGATTGTTTCTCCTCTCACTGTGAGTAAATGTACAAGTGACAGAAGCGTTACGTTGACCGTCTGAAATGATGTGAACGTTAGAGTTTGTTCCTTCTTCAGATTGGAGTGGGTTTGTCTCATTTTTGAAAATACCAGATGTTCTGTCCTTCACCTTACAGTCACCTCAAATTAAGAAATGAGAGATTACATTCAGACACTTACTTGAGAAGTAGTAAAGTCATTTTTTTGAAATTTACATTGTACTCTACTTGAGTAATATTCGTAACAGTACATGCACGTACCTCAATTATGTGTGTTGGTCGTGTGTATGTGTGTTGTCTGTGTGTAGATATGTGTGTGTGTGTTTGTGGTGTGTGTTGCGTGTGTGTGTAGGTGTGTGTGTGCGTGTGGTGCCGTGGTGTGTGTAATGCCGTTGTCTTGTGTGTAATGCTGTTGTGTTGTGTATGTGTGTGCGTGTGGTGTTGTGTGTTCGGTGTGGTGTGCGTGGTGGTGTTATGCGTTGTGCTGTGGGTGGTGAATTGTCTTGTGTGTGTTGTGTGTGGTCGTGTGTGTGCGTGTTGTTGTGTGTGGTGTTTGGTGTCGTGTGTGTCGTGTGTGTGGGTGTGTGTCTGTTGTGTGTGTGTGTTGTGTCTGTGTGTTGCTGTGTGGGGTGGGTGTGGTTTGTGTGTCTTGTTGCATGTGTGTGTGTGTGTGGTTGTGGTGGTGGTGTGTGTGTGTGTGTGGTTGTGTGTGTGTGTGTTGTGCATGCGTGGTGTGTGTCTGTGTGTTGGTCTGTTGTGTGTGGTGCGTTGTGTGGGTGCGTGTCTGTGTGTGGCGTGTGTCTTGTGGTCTGTGTGGGTGTGTGTGTGCGTGTGTGTGTGTCCTATGTTGTGTGCGTGTGTGGCTGTGGTCTGTTGTTTGTGTGCTGTGTTGTGTCTTGTTTGTGTGCGTGTGGTGTTGTGTGTGTCTGTGTGTGGTCTGTGTGTGTGATCTGTGTTTGTGTGTGTGGTGTGTGATGTGTGTGTGCGTTGTGTGTGTTGGTGTCTGTGTGTATGGTGTCTGTGTGTGCGGTGTTGTGTGTCTGTGTGTGTGTGTGTTGTGTGGTCTTGTGTGGTGGTTGTGTGTGGTCTGTTGTTTGTGTGTGTGTTGTGTTGTGTGTGTGGTGTGGGTTGCGTGTGTGTGTGTGTGTGTCTGGTGTGTGTGTGTCTGTGTGTGTCTGTGTGGTGTGGGTTGGGTGTGTGTGTTGTGTGTGTGTCTGTGTGTGGTGTGTGTCTTGTGTCTGTGTGTGTGTGTGTGGGTGTGTGTGTTGTCCCTGTGTGTGTGTGTGGTTTGGTGTGTGTGTTGTTGGTCTGTGTGTGGTGTGGGTGTCGTGTTGTGTGCGTGTGTGTGTGGTTTGGAGCAGGTTCTCTTGGCGCTGGGCTGTGCAGCAGAACAGGAGTCCTTCCAAGTCCTGCAGCCAGAGAGGATCTGGACCAACGCCGCCATCTCGACTTCAGCCTGTGTAACCAGGACATGGCTGCTGACCACCTGGACTGTGGACAGCACGTCTGCTGGACCAGCCTGAGCTGCACACACAACACACACACCACACACACTCACACAGTCTCACACAACACACACACACACACACACGACTCACAACAGACACACACACACACACCACACACACAATACTCAGACACGCACACAACACACACAACACACACGCTCACCACACACACACACACACACATCACCTCTCTCACACACCACACACACAACAACACACACACACACACTCACACACACACACTCACACACTGTCTTACAACACACACAACACAACACTCACACAGTCACACACACACACACACACACACACAACCACACACACACACACGCAGTCACACACGCCACAACCACACACACACACACACATCACAGACAACATCACACCACACACACACACACACCACACACACACATCAGACTGGAGGGGGGCACACACACAGGACACACACACAGTCCACACACACACACCACACACACACAGTCACACACACCACACACACATACACACACACACACAGTACACACACACACACACACGAGAGACACACACACACATCCACACACACACACACACACACACACACACACACACACACACACACCACACACACACAGTCTCACCACACACACACACCACACACACACACAGTCACCACACACACACACACACACAGTCCCCACACACACACACACACCACAGTCACAACACACACACACACACAACACACACAGTCACAACACACACACACACACACCAGTCACACACACACACACACACACAGTCCACACACACACAACACACAGTCCACACACACACACAGTCACACACACCACACACACACACACAGTCACACAACACACACACACACACACAGTCACACACACACACAGTCACCACACACACACACCAGCACACACACACAAGTCCCACACACACACACACACAACACACACAACACAACAACACACACAAAACACAGTCACACACAACACACACAACAGTCACACACACACAGTCCACACACACACACAGTTCACACACACACACACACACACACACACACAGTCACACAACACACACACACACACACACACACACACACACAGTCACACACACACTCACACACACACAGTTTGCTGGATTTACAGTCGACAACTTGAATGATTTCTGCAGAGAAAATAATCCAAATAAAAAGTCCTTGTGGTAAATGAGCTGCTGTAGAGTTTGCACATGCTCAGTGCAGCAGGCATCAGGAGACTGTGTTTACAGTTCTGTAAGAATATCCCAGTGAGAAGAACCCGGTTCCTCATAACCAGGATACGGTCATCGTCGGATTTTGAATGGGACACACAAAACCAGGAGACTCTAAAAACCCAATCAGAACCGGGTTATTCGTGCGCATGTAAACACACTCCGTGATTACTAAAACTCCTCAACAATACCGCATAATACCATTTTCCACACAATAGAATGCGTTTTATGGGATGGTTTTATACTGAGATGTCTTTAATGAGTATCACGTTCCCAGTTTTCATATGGATCAGAATCTGAGTCGATTTTTGACCCAAATCAGCCTCTTTAGTCGACCAACAGCATTCCCTCTGTCCCAGGCCCATGCGGTGGGCCCGGATGACGTTTGTGACTGTTTTAGGAGCTCGGATGGGTCAACGCCGCTCAGACTAAGCCTTTTACTTTTGTTGGAATATGGCCTACAGGAAAAATGATTTAATTTGACTTTTTATATATTTTCTGCTTTGCTTTTTCTATACACAACCCTCCAAATGTCAGGAAATGTCATCAGACCACTTGCTGTTATTCAAATGAATCTAGATCTAGAAACATTTGTGATTTTCTTTTTTGTGAGCTGATACTAAATGGCTTTTTATTTCACCTTTTTAACAGTGTAATCCTTTCACGTGTAATAAAGCAGAAATGTTGTACACATGGATACTTGCAAATGATTTATTCAAGACCGCAAATGTTTCACAGTTGTAGAGAAAATACATTTACATAAGTTCAAACAAAAAAGAACAATGTCATATTCAAATCTGATCTCATAGAAAACTCCATATTCAAGTAATCCAAAGGTAGTGCCCGGCAGGTGTGTGTGTGTGTGTGTGTGTGTGCGCTGCGTCACTGTCACACCCGCACGCCCAAAAGCAGACCGCAGTGAGCGCAGCCGCAGCGAGTTAAGGCTGGTGAACTGAACAGGGCTGGACCTGTTACCTGGGAGGGCATCTGGAACAGTAAAGCGTTAGGTGTGACCCCGCCTTATGGGCCATGTTCTTCCCTTAGAGTTGCACGCTTCTAACTACGTTCTGGGCGGAAAGGTTTTGACAAATCATATCTAAAACTCTTCAGTTTTCTTCATGAGCCCTAAAAATGAACCACTGATGCCGACTCGATTCCTTTTCATTTGCTGTAGACGTTGTGCTGGCCGATATATCGCAGAATCCCTCATTTTGTACTACATTGTGCTGCTCTAAGATGAATACTTTGGACAAAAATATCACACAGAAGCTTAGATTTCTAAGAGCACACATGTGAGGGTCGCAGCTCATACAAAAGACTGTAAAACATCTCGGACTCACAAGTAGAAAAGAGCAGTTTGACAAAATTGAAATCAAAGTGAGAAAATGCGATATTGTATAAAACCTTTTAGACAACTGCATCTCAAAATCAAACACGTTTTACTTTTTTCAAATACATTTTTTACCTTTTTAACACTTATCAAGCGTATAGTGGTGCAGTGCAGACTGTCCCAAGTGTGTGTGTGTCTTCCATCTGTTTATCCATAATGTCCTGTTTATCCCATGTCTCGTGTCCTCATGTGCGTGTCCCATGTGCGTGTCCTCATGTGTCCTCATGTGCGTGTCCTCATGTGCGTGTCCTCATGTGCGTGTCCTCATGTGCGTGTCCTCATGTGCGTGTCCCATGTGCGTGTCCTCATGTGCGTGTCCTCATGTGGTGTGTCCTCATGGCGTGTCCTCATGTGCGTGTCCTCATGTGCGTGTCCTCATGGCGTTTCCTCAATGTGCGTGTCCTCATGTGCGGTGTCCTCATGTGCTGTCCATGTGCGTGTCCTCATGTGGTGTCCTCATGTGCGTGTCCTCATGTGTGTCCCGTGTCCTCATGTGCGTGTCCCATGTGCGTGTCCTCATGTGCGTGTCCTCATGTGCGTGTCCTCATGTGCGTGTCCTCATGTGCGTGTCCGCCATGTGCGTGCCCCATGTGTGTGCCCCTGCATTGGCCCCTGTGTGCGTTCATATGATCCTGTTTTTATGGTATTTCAACCCAGAAACTGGTGGCAGCATTGGACTGGATCGTCTGAGACTGTGGGGGGATTCGACCCGTGGGAGCGGGATTTGGTTTATATCGCACAGATCTTTCTACAGATGAAACACATTTAAACCAAACTTCAGCTCGATATTATGATCATCAATGAAGTCTCCAATCCAGTGTCGCAAAGAAGTTCAACATCATTTCATTATCACTAAACGACTGGCAAGGAACAACTATCTCCTCACACAATGGAACCAACACAATAATAAAGGTTTCTACAAGAAGAAGCATGGAAATACACGTGTGCACGTGGCTTTAGCACGTTTCTCCTCCGAGTTGATGTCTAATGCTAACGCAGATCACATGGACGCAGCATGAGTTGATTTAGCGTTTAGTCCCACTTTAAATAACAAGTATTCAGTTGAAAGAAGCTAGTTTAACTTGTATTATGTGACTATAGCACATAATACAAGTTAAACAAATCAAATACAAAAGTTAACCACATTTTAACATTCAGAATTATACTCATTTCAAATCTCTAAAAGTCTTTTTTGCTGCACAGCCCCCCTCCCCCACCCCCCTTCCCCCTTGAGGCTGGGCCGCCCTCGCACGCACATGACTCGTACACGGCTCACAGACCGTCAGTGTCTCTCACAGCAGGGGATTGTACTTTGCCTATTGCTAGCTCGGCGTACTAACCTTGCCATCGAGGAACTGCTAAAATAAAGTTCTTGCTAAAACATCTCTAATAATAAGCCCCACCCCCACAGCCCTGTCATTTCAATATTAACAAAATATGTACAAAATACACACAGATTCCACACGTATATTCTTTGCCAAAGCTTTAAAAAGATGTGCTTTAGTTATTTGTCATTTTCTCAGATATAATTTAACCCTGAATTATTACAAAAGATATTTCTGCCTCAGAGATTGTCCTTGTACAAGATTGTTCGTCCTGACATAAAGCAGTAGTGGTAATGGTATCCGAGTACACGTCTGTGAACTGGAAGCAGGCTAACACCAGGCTAACATTAAAGATGCATGATGGAACTTTTCTGGTAGGGTAGAAGTGTTATTTCTCTGCCTGGAATGTTCCACATTTTGTTCAATCAGGCCACTTCCAAAAAATGCTTTGTAACGATGGTTCTAAATGAGACCCTCGATCTGTAACTGGGCCTGGAGACGAGACGTTCAATGCCGAACTGTGAACAGGCAAAGCAATAACATCTCCAAGGAGACGAGCAGAAGTTCCAGAGTGCACTTTAAATACCTTGTTTTCTACAGCTCCATCTCGTCTCAGGCCGATGACCACTTTGGCACACTCCATCAGTACGTCTCCATGCAGAGTACTCCGACTACGCCCTCTGCCCTATGAAATAGTCTGCATTAGCATTAGCATTAGCACTAGAACATCTAAATGATGTGGTTTCTTAGGTAAATGTGGTGGATCATTTGAATCTAACATAAGTAAAGCTCAACCCGGTCACAGCAGCAGTACTCGGAGTGCAAACAGCATTCTCCAGTTGCGCTCCTCTGATCACAACCATCCAATCACAGAGCCGCATTACAAGCACTTTACAATCCCTGTTGTAATGGGAGTACAGAGATCAGACATAAATCTGGTTTTCTCTGCGTGCATGGTGACGTAGTGCACAAGTTACTGAATGTCAGCTCGCCACATTCAAGAGCAGATTTGTAGAAATGATTTGAGAGAAAGGTGAAGCTCTCATCTACAGCGTGTTGCATAGTGTCCATAAGAGTGGGCGTGGTCATGAACCTTTAACAGTCTTACTTTAACTACTTCACAGTGGCTGCCCAAAAGAACCCACAGCACGACCAACACTAACACAAACGATTCCCATAGAGTTTCAGTAATATCACATATTTACGTCTGCTTTGAATTCTTGCCTTCTCCAGCCCCACCGCCCTGTCTCTCCACCTGTCTCTCCACCTCTCTCTCCACCTCTATAGGGTTCTCCCTCGTGTTCTCCCTTGTGTTCTCTACCGTGTTCTTCCTCGTGTTCTCTCTCGTAGACTCTATTGCAGGGCTATTCAACTATATTTTCCCGAGGGCCAAGGTCTCTGGGCCGGAGGTGCACAACCTGCCACTTCTGTAACAACATTTTGGGTTGCACAATTTCAATAAATTTAGTTAATGCAATAAAAAATAACTACTGCTAGATTAGATTTGTGTGAGAGATAACATACAAAGTGCTTTACCAACAGCTTTGCAAAACTGCCCATCTAGAACTGAACCAGAATTATCCTAGGACTAGACTAGTACCAGATCTGAACCAGAATTAACTCAAGACCAAACCAGGTCTTAAACTAATTAATTAAACCAGTAAACAAGATTATTATTTTATTTTTTCAATAATTGGAAGATGGGTCATGGGCCAGATTAAATGGCTTGGCGGGCCTGATTTGGCCCCCGGGCCTTATGTTGAATAGCCCTGCTCTATTGTGTTCTCTCGTGGACTCAGGGGTCCTGGGCGGGCCTGTCGGCGTCCTGGGCAGGCCTACTCGGTGCGGGGGGACTCATGGTGGTTGCTCTCTGCCTCGGTCTCCTGGTGACTGAACAGGTAGCTCCACCAGGTTTTGGAGTGTTGGATGGGCCTGGTCTTCTTCATCTCCTGTGAACAGAGGGAGGAAGCAACGAGTTACGTCCACTGGAGAACTGCTCACTTAAAGAATGAAGATGTGTTTGAGTCCAGTCTCTAAAACAACTCATTCATGTGGCTCTGAGGAGCACACTGAGGAGCACACTGAGGAGCAGCTGTGGAAGAGGCCACGTTACACTGAGCCTGGGGCAGGTAAAGATTCTATGGGAGTATTACGGCTATTCAGTCACTGGGCTCATCCACAACATTCAAACAAACCACCATCTGGTGTTTTTTCATGGCTGATCCTGATATTTTGGAACCTAGAGCTGCAGATGACCAATAAGCTCTGTAGACATGTTTGGCCCAAATGTGTACAGTGCATTCGGAAAGTATTCACAGCACTTCACTTTGACCACATTTTGTCATGTTACAGCTTTATTCCAAAATGGATTAAATTCATTATCTGCCTCAAACTTCTACAAACAATTCCCCATAATGAATTATTACTTCATTATTATGTACCAAAGTATTCTCAGCCTTTGCTCTAATGCTACAAGCTTGGCACACACACTTTTGGGCAGTTTCTTTCCTTCTTCTTGCAGATCCTCCCAACCCAAAGAAGTTTGGTTGGTGAGCGTCGGTTCACAGCCATTTTCAGACCTCTCCAGAGATGTTCAGTTAAGTTCAAGTCTGGCCTCTGGACCACTCAAGGACATTCACACAGTTGTCCTGTAGCCACTCCTTTGTTCCACTTCTTTTGTACTGTCCAGGTGATGAGCAGGGCCTGGTTTCCTTCAGACATGATGCTTTCTATTCAAAGAGTTCTTTGTTTCATCAGACCAGAGCTGTTTGTTTCTCATGGTCCGAGCTGTTTGTTTCTCATGGTCAGAGAGTCCTTTTCAGGAGCCTTTCACAAACTCCAGGTGGGCTGTCATGTGCCTTTTACTGAGGAGGGGCTTCTGTCTGGCCATCTACCACACAGGTCTGATCGGTGGAGTGCTGCAGAGATGGTTGTTCTTCTGGAAGCTTCTCCCTTCTCCACAGAGACATGCTGGAGAGCTGTCAGAGTGACCACCAGGTTCTCCCTGAGTATGGCCCTTCTCTTCGATTGCTGTACATGTGCTTTATTTGCTTATTTATTCTTAATCATTATAATAATACATTATAAATAATGAATTATAATGACATACATTATAAATAATGAATTTAATCCATTTTGGAATTAGAAGTAAACATAACAAAATGTGGAAAAAGCGATGCACTGTATAAGGCCAAATTCTCGTCAGTTTCATCACCGATACGGCAAAATGTGGAAATATCGACCACATATGAGGCTAACTGAGGATGTTTCACCTCTGCCCTGAGGTACCCTGGCCTGCTTCATTCTGAAAACAGCATCTCATTTTTATGTGTATAGAAATGATTAATAACCTCTGCCCGGTGGTGGAGTGGTTAAGGCGGCAGCATTTATGCCAGGCTACACATGCAGCTGGCCGTAGAGTCGTGAGTTTGAATCCCGGCTCTGACCATTTACTGCATGTCCTCCCTTCTCTCATCCCCATTTCACCCTGTCCTCTCCTGTTTAATAAAGCCTACGGGCCAAAAGAGCCTTAAAAATAATTTAATCTTGATTTTAATACCATCTTTGTATTCATGGGTTTCAAACTCGTCCATCTATTCACTTCATTCCTTAAGCCGGTTTGAGCGCCCCCATATGACGCAATCCTTCTTCCGGTTGTATTAGTTAACACAGGGCTGCGACCTCCAGAGAAAATAAGTTAGGTTCTACACAGACTAAAAAGCCGTTTTCGGGCCGCCAAGGGAATCGGTGCAGTGTTGACTTGTTGGTCACATGAACATTTTATAGCATGTTTTAGCAGCCAGACCTTTCCCTCATTCTCCATTCAAGCCAACGGAATTCGTAAGTGTCTTTACCACCGAAGTGTCGTTACAACGGAAGTGTCGTTTACAACGGAAGTGTCGTTACAACGGAAGTGTCGTTACAACGGAAGTGTCGTTATGTCGTTACAACTGAAGTGCCGCGTAGCAACGGAAGTGTTGTTACGTCGTTACAACGGAAGTGTCGTTACAACGGAAGTGTTGTTACGTCGTTACAACGGAAGTGTCGTTACAACGGAAGTGTCGTTACAACGGAAGTGTTGTTACGTCGTTACAACGGAAGTGTCGTTACAACGGAAGTGTTGTTACGTCGTTACAACGGAAGTGTCGTTACAACGGAAGTGTCGTTACAACGGAAGTGTCGTTACAACGGAAGTGTCGTTACAACGGAAGTGTCGTTACAACGGAAGTGTTGTTATGTCGTTACAACTGAAGTGCCGTAGCAACGGAAGTGTCGTTACAATGGAAGTGCTGATCCGTGGCAAAAAGAGGCAAAAGTGGGCAGGGCAAAATAATAAATAGCAATAAAGCAATTCAAACCAAAATATGAGCTATGATATGATATCTTTAGAATGGAGAATGACACAAAACCAGGAGGATCCATAAGCCTGAAACTCATGGCTAAAGTGAAAGTTCGACTTTCTTGCTGAGCCGAGCCGTGCTGAACTGTGGACCGGTTCCTCACCCCTTTGTCCAGCAGACTGTCGAACTCGTCACTCATCCTGCGCAGCTGCCGCCCGTACTTCTTGGCGGCCCACAGAGCGGGCGGTGCAGACTTGGAGCGACCCCGGAAAGGAAAGCCGTCAGTGGGAGTGCCCAGCTCGTCTTCAGCCCTGACCTCCTCCACGTGGGACTCGGAGCTCAGCCTGATCCTGCCGCTGCCTGTGGGAAGGGAACACGTGGAGTCAAACCAACACGTGGAGTCATTGTTCACAATTGGCAAACAGTTATTACGAATATATAAACAGAAGTATATTTATAATGTTTCAGGGGTTTCCTCCATCATTGTGGGCATTATCTTAAAAACAGTAATCATGTTTGGAATCCATCAGAAATGTGCGCAAATGTCTTGGTTGAGGTTCATGAGAAAGGACAGTAAAATGGAACACAAATATGCAGAATTAGATTAATTTATTACATATGATAAACTCACGATTACGTTTTAATGTTACGGTTACAGGCACAGCAGGGTCACGTATGTGGGCCAGGACAGACCGAGTTCCTCAGCAGTCTACAAGTTGATGTTTTTACTGTGAAAAGTAAAACGCACGTGCACGGGAGAGAAGGAAGATGCAGTTTAACACAAATAAGACAAAAACTGCAGATTATGCAAATGAGAGCACACTATCTTCCCTTTAGTGCACACATCTTCAAGTATTTGGTTAGTATTTGGGTGGGATTTATTATAGCGTGAGATATTTGGTGGTGTGAGCGCACGAGAAGGCACTCAAAGGGTTGACAGACCTGCCACTTTTTCTTTTCTACAATAATTCAGGTTTTTTTGGC
The DNA here is from genome assembly GCA_015082035.1 of Chaenogobius annularis. Taxonomy (NCBI): domain Eukaryota; kingdom Metazoa; phylum Chordata; class Actinopteri; order Gobiiformes; family Gobiidae; genus Chaenogobius; species Chaenogobius annularis. The sequence continues at coordinate 623,742 of BJKM01000131.1, read as the reverse complement.
AGTGCACTTTGGACAAAAAACAGTCAAATAATTATTTCTCTTTTATTCACAATGGACCATCACTCCTCTGGTATAAATGCTTTACACATACTTTTTTTGATTTTTTTAGATCTCTTTTCTAGATGGAACCTAAATGACTCATTGTTGCTGCCTAAGATTCTCACGATTATTATTTTAATGTTTTTTAAAGAATATTAGGCTTTCTTAAACAGCTGAGCGTGAAATGGTGATGAGAGAGAAGGGAGGACTGGGACAGTTTGCGCAGCTGCAGCCGGCTGCACGTGGAGCCTGCATTTGTGCTGCCGCCTTCACCACTCTGGCACCACTGGGCAGCACTCTTTTTTTTTTAGTTTGTACGATTAAATTGTGACCTGAATAATCATGATTATCAATTAACAAAATAAACTTGGCATCTCTACTCACCATTCAATGTTGCACATCAAGAAATCAACATTTGTATTATCTATTGTATGTAGACGTATATCACACTAAATATAGGCCTAGAACATGGAAGCGATATCGCCAATAAATATGTCAAACGTGTCTTTAAATCTTTAAATGTGTTGAGGTGTGAAGTGTGGCGTGATAGAACTGTAGAATCACCTACAAAAATCACTCCATACGCTTATTTAGAGTTTTTGTTTTTACATTTTTTCATAATCAGCTTTTTTCATCCTTTTTTAATATAAACAATGTACTCAACCGCCACTAGAATAGCACCAAAGTAAACACTCTTTACTCCCCCAGATGGAGACCAGGTCTAAACTCAGACTTAACCCAGTCTTTCCACACAGTTTGAACTAAGGAAGGACAGAAGTGCTGCTCAAAGCCACACTTCTCACCTGCTTCTCGGAGCTCAGGTAAGGCCAGCTTCAGTCTGAGCTGCCTGGGGTCAGGAGCAGATCTGTTCTCCTCCAGATCCTCCTCCAGCTCCTCTGAAGGCTCCGACTCACTGTCAGAGATGGTGAAGTTTGCAGCCATGGTTCCCCCTGCACAACAGGCACAATCATCAGGCACATTTAGAACGCCAGTGTCTCCACAGTTCTGGCTTGGATCCTAAAATGGAACCAGGCAGTAACACAAACACACCCCGCACAGAACAGTCTGATCTGATATCACGTCAGAAGTGCAGTCCAAAGGTATTACCATGTAACAACAGCGATAACACGAGTGGACCCAACGTGGACGCGACGTGGGCCGTGTTGTGTGTCGCAGAGGGAATACGTTAGCCGGGGCTGTTGTGTTGTTGACTGAGGACAAAAGAAACTTGCGAGGGCGGAAGCGGTGCGGAGCGATTCCAGCGACGACGCGCGTAAATAAAGAGGATATAAGTCTGTTCTTACCCTAAATGTCGCAGTGCTTCGCGTCCCGAAAGCGGCGGAGCGTGTGCGGCTCGCCTCATGCGCCTGTTTCCCGCCGCTGTTGTTGTTGTTTGGCCTTTTTTTACTCCACGAGCCACTTGAGCTCCGTGCTCGCGCGCTCACCCAATGGTTCTGCGCGTCACGCACCGCCGCGGCGCGCTGACGTCACTGTTGTGCTCAGGACTGTGCGCGCTACATATCCTCTTTGGGGTTTTTGAGGAAAATATTGCTGTTAAAAAATAAATGTGTTAAACCTGATCCTAATGTTGTCATAATACCATATTCATTGCTCTAAATTCTCAAACCAGAAACCGAAATGTATAGTATTTGAATCCCATTTGTCCTCTTATGTATACAGTATCCTTAAATTATTGCACTAACCTCAAAGCTGTGAAGACCAATTGGTCTGTATTGAATTTGAATTGTAAACTAAAGAATATTTATTTTTGTATTTATTTTCTATGTATATTTGGAAACTTCAAATGTATAAAGCATCTAGAAATGTTATTGTTAATTTCATTGTACATTTGAATAAAATAAAAAAAAAGCTTTGTCTCGAAGCACGCCTGCTCGGGGCCGCCCCTCATAAGGCTCCTTTTACACCTTCTTCCGGTTCTATTAGCGAACACAGAGCTGCGACCATGGATCATGGATGTATTATACGTCTGGATAGGGTATTGCTAGCCTAAACATGTCGTTAGCAGCCCCAGTGGCCAGTCCATTGGTACTGCAGCGAAAAAAATAACGCGGTCCAGAAAGCTTTTTTTCCCTAGAGCGCAATGTAACGAAAAACTGCTCGTGTTCGGCTGAGAGGGCACCTACGGCTTGTAGAAATATCGGATATAGCAGCAATGTTTACCTTTTTTCGGGTCATTGACTTTTTCTCGGTTTAAAATTCTTCAGTTGTCTTTAAAACGCATTTTAAGCCGTTAGCTTCGGCTACGCGCCGCCGTAGCCCAGATCGTGCGCTGATTGGTCAGGACAGTAACCGTCCAGACCAATCAGCGCGTGTAGGTGCATGAGCCGAAGTGCCATGATCGAGCTGCAGGCGTAAAACTATGGTCCATAGGTTCCATCCATAATAACAGAACAAATCATGGAACTAAAGACACCATGGATCTGAGGGCCGTGGGCACAGCATTAGGCCAGACCCTGAGCTAGACTTTAAGGCAAACCCAATATTTTAATAGATCCATCGGTGACCCGGCTTGATTTTATGATTACGCAGTGACAGCGGGCCCGCGCACCTTTATCTTTGGTTACGTGAACATTGGACATTTCACACAAATCAATCTACTTTAGAGCATGTTTTAACGGCGAGATTTTTCCATCGTTCTCCATTTAAATCAACGGAGTTCCCGCTGGACCGGAAAGTGTCATTACAAAGGCAGTGCCAATCACGTGGGAAAAGAGGGAAAAGTGGGCGGGGGGTGAGGTCAATAACGCTCCTGCACCCACGTGACTTCTTTTGCAGAGGACGCCATTACAGCAGAAAGTGGAAGAATATATCGCTTTTGGAATTGGTCTTTGTCATTAAACGAAGCCATAAATAACAAAACATTAGCTACTCTTATTGGCACTTGATTTGATTAACTCTCATCTTCTAATATAATCGAAAAGTGTCTCTGGCGATGTTTGTGAGAAAAAAACGTTATTATAAACCCTGCACATATAACATTTACTGACATTGACCATTAAAATGATGTGATGTTGATAAAACAGTGGAAAGGTTGTTGTACATGAGGCTCATTCACTCATGTCAATGTAATAAACACCTGAACATCATTGTTTCACTTTAGTTTGTCATTTTATTAAACCCTTATGCTTAGGGCCTATTTTTCAACAAACGCCTGAAAAAATGAGCCCCTTTTCAAAGTGGAGCTGTTCCTGACCCCTCTGGAGCACACACAATTGGCTGAAGCCTTTGTGAAGCTGAGACTCTGTAGTTTTGGACTCTGATGTCTGTTTTACTCTAATCATATGTAGAAACAAAGGAAATCAGATTTTAAATCCTGCCTAGATTTTGTTTGTTAAATATATGAAGGAGTAAAGCTGGTTCTGGAGGTGAGCACTGATTGACACGAGTTTTAGCATTTATTGGGTTTTGACAATTCTCTTTAAAAAGCTGAAGGTAAAGTCACTAAAAATGAGTTTTAGGGACTTGTAATAAAGCAAAAAAAAAGTCCAGGCGGACTCCATATAAAAGTCCTATTCATTTTTCATTTTATTTTAGGGTAATTTTTTACTTTGGGTTTGGAGTGCAAACTGACCCTGATGCTTCCCAGAATGATAAGTTTGACTGGAAATAAGAGGGTTACAGCTTTAGTTTTATGTACAGCAGATCAAGCAGCTTGAGTATTTTCTTTTAGAAGATGGTGGACAAAACGGAAAAACTAAAGAAAAACTCCACCCTCCTACAACTATGACGCTTGCACGTCCTCAAAGCTTGAGTGCCAAACCCAAAAAGAATGACAGTTATTAGAAATGTTTAGGAGTTGCACATCTTCATGCACATCTTGTGAGTTACTCACATCACTTTTTTATTTGGCTACAAATAAAACCAGGCAACACATTAAGACAAAAACTGGTTCACCCTAAGGACAAGATGCCGACACAAAAACAGAGCAATGTAGTGTATTCTGTCCAATGCAGTGAAGAAAGTTGTAAAGAGCGCCACATAGGGGAGACTAAAAAACAGCCACTGCACAAGAGCTTTATCAGCACAGAAGACACGCAAGTTCAGGACCCCAAAGCGCTGTGCATCTTCATCTTAAAGCCACAAACCACTGTATTGAAGACAGTGAGGTGGAGATTCTGAGCAGGAGAAAAGATGGTTTGAAAGAGGAGTTAAGGAGGCAATCTTTGGTTAAAAAAGAGAATCCTTCCTTAAATCGTAATGGAGGTTTAAGATTCAACCTTCCAGTTGTTTATAATGGTCTGCTGAAACCCTGGAGACGCCCTGGGCATTCTATTCTTTGTAGAAAATACATTTTTGAGTGAGAGAGAAGTGAGAGAGTCGTGTTCAAAGCAAATATTAGCTTTATTGATCAAATTGTAATCTTGATTTATATTCAAATACATAGAACTTATTTTTCTCATGCAAAGTAATTTATGTTTCAGGTTACCGATGGTGAATAAATAGTCACATTTACAGCACTGAATTGACCTGGACCTAGGCCCCTTTAACCCTGGGAGCGTGACGACATGTGCAGGAGCTCTATAGCAACGTTGGACTTTTTCTTTATTTTTTCCATTTTGTCCATTATTTTATTAAAGAAAACTCTAAAGCTGCTTGATATGCTGTGCATAAAAATAAAGCTGTAACCCTCTTATTTCCAATCAAATCAATCAGTCTGGGAAGCATCAGTGTCAGTTTGTACTCCAAACACACAAGTAAAAAAATACCCAAAATGAAATGAAAAATGAAAAGGACTGAATAGGAATATGGATTCTGCCTGGACATTTTTGCTTTAATACAAGTCCCTAAAACTCATTTTTAGTGAATTTACCTTCAGCTTTAAAAGAGAATTGTCAAAACCCAAGTTCATGTTCCTGTTCCTGCTGCTGCATGAATATGGGCTCAGTCCTTCACATGCTACAGATTTGTGCAACAGTGTCCAAATACAACTATTACTAGGCTATATAAATCTATTTATTCCTTATAGTTTTCATTGTTTTATTTTTTACATTATGTTCTACCCAGCCTGAGCATCGAAATTCGGCCCGCGGCTCAAAATGAGTTTGACACCTCTGATCTGGAGTTCTGGCCACAGCAGCAGCAGTCATAAAGATGAGCAGCACAGTTCTTAGAGTACACACAAGTCTTCTTTCATGAAGTAACCTGTATGTGGGTTAGAAATCATTTATGGTGCATCCATGGATATGTCCGTCCATATATGGTCACTCCCAAAAAAACACTTGTATGAAGTGGCCACTAGATGGAGGCACAGGATCGAAGGATGAAAATGAGATGTTACTAAAAATAACCCGAGCCTATTTCTTTCTTACTTTCTTTCTTATGTATGTATGTATGTATGTATGTATGTATGTATGTGTGTGTGTGTGTGTGTGCGTGTGTGTGAATATATATATATATATATATATATATATATATGGCCTTATAGCCAGGCTGTGACACTGATTATTCTTGACATTATTGTGGTCTGTGGGTTAGTGTTGATTCAAAACAAAGGTAAAATGTAGTTTGAGTCTTTATTAACATCTCCAGAACACAAGCCTTTTTATTACATAAGAAAAGATGATTATGAAAACTTAACACAAGGGGCGCACTTGACAGCATCATTTTAATATGTTAAATATGGATGTAATGGAGATATTTTCAAGTACTAATTTAACATTCACTTTTAATTACTGCACCAGTGTATAAACAGAGTACAAAAATCTCATGGATAAAATCATAACACTGCACCTTCCATTCAAACTGACCACGCTACAAATCCCCTCCAAAACCTGCACCTGTCAGTTTTTGACTCATTTATTTCCAAAGAAGGGGTAAAGTAGGTTGATAGGCAGCTAAAGAACAAAATGACTGCATCATTTGAAGAAAACTTTGACTTCAGTCCACGGTCTAAATGAATTAGCCGGAAGCTTTTGCCACATTTTCCTCTGCAACTTCCGGTAGCTATCATTTCATCATGCCCAGGGTCTATTTTCTGCCAGTTTTAAATGTTTTAATCTTCCTCCTCCTGCTCACTCCCCCTCACTCCTGCTCCTCCTGCTCCTCCTCCTTCTCCTCCATCTCCTCCTGCTCTCTTCCTTCTCATTCCTCTTCCTCCTCTATTTTGTCCCACTTGGCACTGGCTGTGTGCGTCTGCGTCATGGCTGCTCCTCGTCAGGGCCTCTTAAACACCGTTCAGTCCTCTGTGGATAATTGCCAGTGTGTGAGAATCAGAGGACTCGAGTAGCGGTGCGTGGGAGGACCAGAGCAGCGGAGAGCAGAGGGGATTGGGCTGTATCTGAGGCGCTTGCTTCTGCGAGCGCACACACAGTCATGTGAGCACAATGCACAAGAAATGCTCCCTGCTTTGTTGCCTCCTCTATTTTTGGAGTTGAAGGATTATGAGGAAAATAGAGTGAGCAGTGCGCAGTATGCGGAGTACTGCATGGGAAACGCACTGCTGAGCTCCTCCTTAATCTGTGTGAATGTGGGGAAGTCAATATGAGAAAGGAGAAGGGAACGTTTCATGTTGTTTATAAGCCTGTTATCCACTGGACTAAACCGGGGTCAGAAATGGACTACGGTTCAAATCTTGCAAACATGTTCACCTTGTTCTTAAAGGCGCTGTAGATGATTTGTACTGTCTTCAAAATTACGCACTTACCTAACGCATCCTAATTATTCACCGGGATGATTTTTTAAGCACTTTTCACCCCTCTCAGAGGCTACAGCGAGTTTTGCCGTCGCGGTAAACCAACATCATGCTAACAGCGCACGTCTTGCTTTGGGGAGAATAAAACTATAATGAGACCCAGAGAAAGCGCTGTGGTGTCATTGGAACCTGAGCAGATGCTTTTATAATACATCTGAACTGTGTACTGCAAAGATTTTTTTTGTATGATAAAAGTTGCGTTTTTCAGTCCAATCATCACCATTCTGTGTGACACGGCAACAAACACAGGATGAATCAGGAGTCAGCCTAAACCAAGGCATGAGCAGAAACATCAGGGAATCAAACCTTAAACTCTAAACTCAAAGATGGAGGACAAACACATTAAAGCTGAGGAAATAACGTAGAACTACAAACTACCTCCAGGGGCAAATCAGTTCTTGATCAAATGGTAAATCTGGGCTAAATGTTTGGCTCAAAGCTATCACTCTGTTTAAGATTCTTCCAGTGCGGTGACGTACTGCTCAGGATGACATAATCAATAGACCAGACCAAAGCTTCTTCTCAGGACTTTGTCAGAACTAAACGTATAGTAGCCTAGACAGAACCAGGCTATTATACCTTATATAGCCGTATTATTTTGTATTATTATTATTATTATTATATCATTGTATGAATTTAGCGATTACATTGGTATAAACAGCTGCATTGTTTAAATTGTTATTGTACAAGTGCTAATTTTCCACACCTGTAGGAGGTTTTTGATCGTTTTAGTTCAGAAAGGAATGTTCAGAGTTCTACACAAAAGAACAGAGTTATTGTACAGAGGACGGAAACAGAGAGTTCTCAAGCACGCTTTCAGAGTCCTGCTGACCATGTCATGTCAGTCTGTATTCACTCAATACAGTCTCAGGGCCCTTAAAAGAGAAATTGGAATGTCCAAACAGTTGTTGAATCACATGGTCCCCACTAGGAGAGGCTCTGTGTTTGATTGCGTTTTTTAATGATTTCGCAATGAAGCCATGTCATGGGTACAAAAGTTCTACCAGCTACAAATAGATATGTGTTTGATTTTTAAAGTTTCGACTTCCCAGCCTGTTGGCATGGCCACCCGGACCCAACACTCTAGCTCAACCCCTGTGGCAATCTGTGCACCTGTGCACGGGTGGCCAAGACCCTGGGATAAATGTAGTGGAAGACCCAAAGGAGAGGAGGTGACAGAAGCGAGAGGGACATCGGAGGCGGCAGAGGTGGACAGTGGGACGCACAGAAGGCAGGAGCACACCAGGCCCAGGACGAGATGACCCAGAGTGGCACAGCAGCTCGGATTCGGTGCTTTGTACTGGCCGGTGCAGCGAGGGAGGCACAAGGGTGAGAGGGCGTAGACTCCCGGAGAGCGAGAGCAGCCGAGGAGTTTACTCCCGGGGAGGGCAACTCAGCGGCACGGCATGAGTACTCTTGATTTGTACATGAGTGGCATGTGACTTTTATGGATGGGCAAGCAGACCTGGGGTGTTCATCAATATTTGGTGGATAATAGAAAAGTGCAGAGCTCTAAAAGAAGCTCTAAAAGAAGCTCTGGTTCTAAAAGCTCATGTTAGAGAGCGGCGCATGAACGGGCCTCTGAACACGGCCACAGACTGAGCAGCTGTGGTAAAAGCAGAACCATGCTTCCAGTGCAGTACTGCCCAGCGGCCTGTAGTGGCCACTAAAAGACACCGTGAGTTCAGCCAAGCTTCAGCAGCAGAAGTGAGGGGAAAACGGGCTGATATGGATATATTTTAGAACAATTCATACATAGTTGTGACACACTGTAATTATAGATTTTATTGGCCAATCACTGATTGCCTTGACTGCCCTGACCGCACACCATTGTTGTATATCATTATATACAAGCAGAAAAATTATGTTTCTAGTTTAAGATACCATTTAAAATCATAAGGTTCATCCATTCATCTTCTTTGCTTATCTAGGGCCGGGTCGCAGGGGCAACTGTCGAGGCATGTAGGGACTCCCAGACTTCCCTCACCCCAGGCCCTCCAGCTCAACCCCAAGGCCAGCTGAGAGACATAGTCCTGGGTCTTCCCGGAAAACCGCCCCAGGGAGGCTGATAATATTAATGAAAAATTCATGACTTTTTCCTTCCTTTTTATGCTTGAAACACAATGCAAGCATTTTTGAAGCCGAACCTCACACAAAGAGCCACTCGCATGCAGTCGCCAGGCTCATTTCACTGGCACATCTCGCGTGGCAGATTGGCTTGTACAATCACTCAACCACTGAAAATGCATGGCTTGCAGTGTGTTTTGGGTGTTATTGTGTGTCCCACTTAAGGCAATAGGTCGCAGTAAGAGAGCATGTTTTTAAGCAACTTTGTTTTAGCAATAAAACCCTGCGATTGAATGAATGCATTATAGATACATTTGATATCCCATATGGACAAGTAGGTTTCAGTGCCAGACGACCAGAAAGCAAATGTAATCAACAACTCTCTCCCCTTTGTTCCTGTGCGTGAGATTTATGTCATGTGACCTGTTTGACGTGTATTCTATCAAATGAATGTGAATCCCTTGGTCGGTACTTGATACTAGGAAGAGACAGCAGAGAGGAACATCCCTGTCGTCTGTGGAAGCTGGGACAGAGGTTCATTCTGATTGTACAACAGAATTAACCCATTCACGTTTGAGAAAAGACTAACGCTGTTCTGTTGTTTTACTTTATTTCTTGATAACTATTACATCAGTTTTCCACGACAGTCACTGTATCAGGAACTCCACAATCTGGGAGAGAAATCTGTGTCAGATTAGCAGAATGATAAAGCGTCACCCAGCTGCTGCACGGTGGCCTCCTTAGAGTCAGAACATGTCATTATGTGCCCACCCCGCCCTGCTCTGCTCTGTCATCAGTGCCTGGGCATGTTCTCCTTCTGCTCACCACCAGATCTTTAAATAGAAGCTGTTTCGGCCAGACTCCAGGAAAAACGCTCCACTCATTTTCTTAACCTCTAATCTGCACTATCCAGACTAAATTTATTTTACACTGGACAAAGTCAAACTGCACAAACCATGATAGTCCAAAAATGTCTGCCTTTTCACTTCAAATGCTCAGACAGTGGATTCAGTTTCACAGTCTGACCTTAAAAACTCAAACCTTAAACATACTGACAATCGATATCAGTCAAATTAAAAGTACACTATATCATGTTTATAGTGGGGGTTCACCACCTGCTTGTGACCTGGCCTTGTGGCCTCACCTGTTTATCTCCATGGAGATAGACAGGTTGAATTCCAAACATTTCAGACAAGAAGGTGACAAAAACTCCTCCAGAAAAGTTACAAACTGCGTCTTTGAATTGTACTTGTAATATTCACTGTAAAAATTATGAAATATGTTTGGAATAAACATTTTATATTCTGAACTAAATTGATCAAATGTCTTTCTAAACAGAGAATTTAAGTACCTTGGGATCTGGCCAAAGTACCGGTGAGTCTATTCAATAATTGTAACTTTCGACATATCTAGAACAATTTAACTATGAGTGCAGCTGAAACGTATTTTTCCTCCATGGTTATTTGTAAAATTAACTATTGTTTAATTAGTTGGTCACTTGTTTATACCACAATACTTAAGATCATTGAAAAACTTTCCAAAAAAGGTTTAAAGATGCCAAAACTCTACTTCCCACCATCATTGTCACATTGTCATGTTCTAAAACAGCACTGTTGGATCTGACTAACATGATTAACCTTAAAAGAGCACGTCGGATTCACAATCACCACCACCGTTTAAAGAGTGCATTACATTTTATTTATATATATAGACATTAGCGCGCGCGCGCTCACACACACACACAGATGCTTTTAAAATACACCTGAACTGTGGCAAAACAGATTTTACTTTATTGTATGAAAGAAAGTTGGGTACAGCCCCTTTAGTTTATGGTTAGAAGTGTTTTTCAGTTCAGTGACTGCTCAGGCGATGTGCTGATCACCATTCTGTGTGACACGCCAACCACAGGAGAATTCTATTTGGTTGATTATATTAACATTGCACATGAAACCTCGGGGAACAGGAAAAGTCTGGCAAAAACAAGGGACAAAGGCAAGTTGTATAAAAATTTACAAAGTTTTATATTATAAAGATTTTGTGCCCGTAGGCTTTATTGATAAGAAAGTCGTGTGAAACAGGGCGGAGAGAAAGAAGGGAGGACAGGCAGTAAAACTCACAGCACTGCCTGCTGCACTTGGAGCCTGTGCTGTGCCTTAACCACTCGACCACCAGGCAGCAGACAATTGTAATTTTCACAAATTTAAAGACAACAGTGACAATCCACTGTCCACACAACACACATTGAATAGACACACAGATGAAGTGGAGGAACTCATCAAGCCGGGGGATGTAAAACCGGCTGGCTTAAAGTAAACCCCAAAATCGGCTGATGGAACAGCATATATGGTGGAGCACCGACTTGATGGACTGGATGGGAATCGCATTGCTGTGGAGGGATTGAACAGAAGACGTTATGGTCGGGAGGTGGGAGATGAAGGGCTTGCCCCTGGGGGATGATGTGCATGGTGAAGTTGAGATGACCAAAGAGGGGCGAGACCTGCTGTTTGGAGCACAAGGTGAAGTTCCTGAGAAGAGAGCTCCAGGTTGGTACCTGGGAACTCCCAGAACATAGAACAGGCAGCTTCTTGGTGCCCGGCAGCCACACTGGAGGTGGCATTCCCGTGCCCGGCGGAGACACTGGAGGAGGGCATCATTATATTAGACAATTAGAAACCATTCAAAGTGTTACAAACGATGGGATGGCGCAAAAAATCTGCTGCTACACAGATAATGTTCTATTATGTTTGACCAAACTCGAAATCTCCATACCCAATGTGATGCATTTTCTTCCAAAAATTGGTCCAATGAATGGATACAAATTAAGTGTACAAAAAACTGAAACTATCTCATTTTGGCGACCCCCTTTGACCTTTAGAAAGACCTATCCATTTAAATGGCAAATGGAGTCTCTTAGATATTTGGATGTTGTCCTCCATTAAGATCTATAGTAATAAGTGTTGTGCAACACCCATAACATAACAGTTATGAAATTTCACCCATATCTTGGACCCCACTCCCCTACCCGGGAATGCAAACGGCTTAGTTTAAGATTCGCCCCCACTCTCGCAAAGAGCAATCCGCCCTCCCCCGCCCGCCTCGTGACGTGGTGAGCAAATAAACAAGCTGTGTCAGTGGCAGCAGTGTTGGAACAAAAGAAGTAGTGCTTGAAGTTAACTGTGCATAAAAAGCGGTGGTTCCTCTCGAGCGTGGGGGCGAGAGGGAGGGGATAGGGGGGCATGTTACAGGTACAGGGTGCTCCATGAAACAGGGAATCGTGCCGCGGCACTCACCAGGAAGACTCATTCAATCAAAGGATTTAAGAGCCTATACTGGATTCCAGTCTCCATCCTCAACCAGCTGTTTGATGAGTGGAATAAAACAATCTCCAGATTTCTGTGGCAGGGCAAACCTCTGATTAAAAATTCTACAATTATCAAAAGAAAAAGGAGGTTGGGGTTTACCCTGTCTTAAAAATTACTTTATTTGACCTCAAATCAGAACATTGCTGTACCCAGAATATGAATCTCAATGGAAAAATATTGAGAGTAAGGTTGTGCCGGGGATTCCTGTACAGGCCTTACTGGCAGATGACAAACGGTTGGGTCATTTGAAGGGGCTGGAGAATTCTTTGGTAAAATCTGTGCTTACAACATGGAAGCAGCTAATCAAAACATATGATATAAACAAAGATGTTAAAATCTTTTTTTTTACCAGATTGTGAAAAGGAAAACACATGAAAAGCTTTGATATGTTGAAGGAATCCTTTGACTTGGAGAAACAGGACTTTTATAGTTATTTACAAATAAGGAGTAATTATAACCAAGAAATTAAACAGAATGATGACCCTTTGACCAAAATATTTATTAAAGCTTATAAATCAGAAAAAATCAAGACGAATGATAACTAAATTATACAAATGCTGAAATAAAAATTCAACCTTGTATATAAAAAATAAATGGGAAAAAGAAGGTAACTTTGTTTTGACAGCGGAAGAATGGGAAAGTATATATACATCTCAATGGAAGACCATAAAATCCCTTGTTTGGCGATGTCATGGCCTCTTTGGCGCTGTTTTTATACAATTCTGCTTTTGAGGTGACCCGAATGTGCGAGGGCCAAGCGGGTCCGGCCACCTATAAAACGGACCTGCTTCTTGCACTCTCGCTCTGCTCCTCTGGCTGCCCCTCTGGTGGCTTCACCCGGCAGCTCCACGCGACCACACCGCTCGACCACGCAGCTGGCGCATGACGTAAACTTGTAAACTTGCACATTTGTTGTTAACTTATCAAATAAATGCCCAGCTAAAGCGCTTAAAATCATTGATGTCGTGTCTTCCCCTTTCCTATGTTGCGGCGTCAGAGGCCTGCTGTGCAGCGTCTGCAGTGCATAACATGCGGTCTGTTATGGAAAAATATCATTTATGTTTACTTATGTTTCGTGACATCATAGACTTTCCACCCCCAATCCGAATCTAGACCATACTGTTAGCGTATTCCTGTTTATTACATGTCTGCTGTGTCTCCTTTTGATCAAAGACCTATCTCTGTCTGCTTGGGGAACTTCCTGGGGTTCCCAGGCCAAACCTAGTTTTGGTCTCTCTCCAGAACCAGAATGTAAATGTAATCAACAACTCTCTTCCCTGTCTGACCTGTATTCTATAAAATGAATGTGGATTCCTTGGTGAGAACTTGTCTAGGAAGGGACAGCAGAGTATCCCTGTCGTCTGTATTGTAGGAGGGACAGAGATTAATTCTGATTGTAAAACAGAATTAAACTAGAAACAGCAATGGCAGGAAGCCATTGTGAGTGACTGCCTAATGGAAAAACAAAACGCACTTTTTCACACGTCTATATAAAAACACAAAATCAAGTATAAATATGTCTCACAATCAGTGCTCACTGATTTGTAGGTGCAGTCTTTTCTGCACATGTTCTGTACATGCCGATGCCATGCCGATGATATCACTAAGCCCTAGTTGCCATGACGGTCTGCGTAATGCATGGCTGTATTCTGTACAGTCGATATGACAATGATGTCACATAGCTCCAACATTCCTCCACTCTAAGAGATAGGGAAACATTTGAAGACAAATATCGAAAAAATTACAAAACGGAGGACTACCGAAAGCAATAGGGGGAATCACACGAGAATTATCTACAACCTGAACTTTGAATGACGTAAATCGGACAAGGAATGCGACCTGTGCGGCCCACCGAAAAACAGGGATAAATGTGGACAATATAATAATAATAATAATAATAATAAAATACACAAGAACATATAGTGACACATACATTTTCACTAACCAATAACAAGTATAACTGAACTTTGGTTGAGTTTTGCCAGTGGTTTGAGCGATACGCTAAACTAAGAAAAGTGTTGACGAGAAAGTGCGCGCGGCCGTTAAGAGAGTGGCGTGGCAGAGCGATGAGATGAGGTCAGGAAGAAGCATAAGGACACTGAGGAAGAATGAATTAGGCAAAATTTCATTAGACCAAGAGTGTCTGCTTTGATTGACAGCGATCAAATATTGAAAGATTTTATTAAACTTGCTGCAGCAAGATTGGGGACTGTAAGCAGACAGGACACTTCCTGTCCCCGATATAGTCAGAAAGGATGTGTTTATACAGGATCATGTTGAATTTTTCTTTAACAAATGGGCACAAAACAAAATAATAATAATTTTGTTTTATTTTTGGACTTGACAAACTACCATTTTTGGACCTAATGTCTTTGTAACACTATCTGTTTGCGTGAACGTGAATGAATGAGAATGTCATGTCTATGTTTACTCACCTGTTTACGTGTCTTGGGATCTCAAATAACATTGGGGCACGTTTATAATTTTAAATTTGCAGGTTTTAACAGATAACTTGCGGGAACGCGATTCGGGTGGAGGCTCTATTACAAACTACAAAGAGTCTGTTTTTTGGGTTTTTTTGTGCACCTGTTGTTGTAGCATGTGTGTCACTTAACGTGGCGTTTATAGTGCATAAACACTGGTAACAATGCCGTAATAATGGTAGTTATAATTGTCGGTGGGCTAGTTCAGAACATTCTAGATGCGGCTCTCGGAACAGAGTAAGTCAGTAGAGAGACAAAGCGTGATGAAGTTTTGCAGTACCTTATATTGAGTAGACAAACAGACATAGACAACTGAAGAATGGCCATTCACTTATTTACAAAAGACTAGAGATATGTACATGTTATAGTTAGATGCAAATGCATAGTTCAAGGTAGTTCCTGTGAAATCATCCAGTAGAAAAAGTTCCTAAGTCCCCAGCATGTGTCACGCTACATCACAGTTCTTTGGGAAAAGTAAAAGGGTGGCTACAAGAGCCTCCTACCGGCCCGACCAGAGCAGGTAGAGTTCTTGTGGTAGAGTTCTTGTGGTAGAGTTCTTGTGGTAGAGTTCTTGTGGTAGCGTCCGGCTCGACGTGAGGTTTTAGGCTTACTGCCTAAAGTTCAGTTTGAATCAGTTTCCTGTTCCGCCTGTTCCTAGCTTCGACGTTAAAACAAAATGGCCACTCTAGTTAAGATGGTCTGGGCCCGGTAGTCGGCTCCTAAGATCCGAACAGTAAAAAGCATTTAGTACATTCAACCAATATAACAAGATTAGGACCGACCGGCATGTCGTTAGCGCAACTAACTTCCGGGTTAATATACAACTGATTGGCGGCACACCGTCTGACGCACGATGCAACAACGTAATGACGTAACGTGAAAGAGAGTTTGGAACAGAGTTTTCCACCTGGGTTACATTGTTCTTTATCTTCACAGGGTAAAATTTAATACAAAAAAATCAAACCACAATGGAGAACGTATACCTGATGCCAAAAGAACCAAGAGCGAGGCCATACGACATGATTGTTGATATGATTTTCTTGTACAACGCTCTCTTCTGCTTTATCTTAACAGGATGCCCCAGATTAAAACAGCATTTATATACTTTCAACTGGCACAACTCACTTTTGGAAAATAAGCCCTTGAATTTAATGTGAATGAAAGGAGATCCAGAGAGCTGCCTTCTCTCCCCCACAGACCAGACCGAACATGAAACGAGGAGAAGGAAAGCACCTTTTCTATCTTATAATTCTGTGCAGGCAAAGGCAGCTGAGGCGCAAACACTGGAGGTCGAAACGCTGGTTGGGCCCACACAGAGCCATGCTGACCACCGACACAGCAGTGACACGACCAAGCAGTTGCCGGTTCACCCGTGGAACCGGAAACTAACCCAACCATCTCCCAGAGACAGGCGCCAGGGCCGACTCCAGACTGCCATGACAGTCCCAACCAAGAAGTTCTCTGTTTATCCGTGGAACCGAAAACGAAGCCAACCTTCTACACATCCAGACTGCCGTGACAGTCCCAACGTCAAATGTAAAAAATGTTAATGCTTATATGTTTCATATATATTGTTTTTATTATTGTTCAGTGTTGTATGTTGCACCTTAATGCCGAAACAAGTTCCTATTATTAGGTATTTGGTTTTGCATATAAAACTTTAGTGTCTTCTGCATCCCATGGCCTGCACAGCAACGGCCAGGACTTGCAGAGCTCTAGAGAGTTTAAATGATACCACTTCACTTGTGACCGCCCTCCTCCTGTTCTGGAAGCCTTTGCCTGTTTGGAAAGGAGCATGCCGTAGGTCCAAGCACTTGTGTTGTGTTCACAAACATGTCAATAATAAATTAGTACTGACACACCGGCCATTGTATTACACTGGTATACGCCTGACCTGTAGAGGGCACTGTTATAGCACATATACCTGTACATGTACCAACTATATAAAGAAATGTACTACTAGAGCTATTAGCCTGAATTCTCCACATTCAAAGTTGCATTTTTTCCACATGTAGCAATGTGAGTGGGGTTGCCACTTTAAGACGTCCAATCCCAGTCTTCTATAAGTCTGTGGTTCTGCCAGTGTTGCGTTCTTTGCCACACCTCTCCTCCTCTTCCAGTGTCAGGTCCTCAGGTCAGGCGCTGCTGTGTACCATTGATAATTCTGTGCATACAAATGATCATTTGAACACTTTTCGTGAGAGTATTAAAGGTAACTCTCTTATTGATAAGGGTAAAGTATCTAACAAATAAATATTATACATGACTATGAATAAAGTTATTGATTTTCAATGGCCACCTTTCAATAAACAGTGTCTTGTTTGGTTTTTATGATGTAGATGACCTGGGTGCCTCTTGTTCAGTCCATCATATCTCCGGACTGGATTTCCCAAGTGACGTTGCTGTTTTTTGTTTTGTTTTTAAATGATATATAACACCCTTGCTTTGCCACATACACCACCAGCAGAACAAATTGGCGAATTGGGATGAACTCGTCTGTACCACGCCCACCGTTTTTTCTTCCACATGTTGATGGCAGAAGATGTCTGATAACTACATGCTCGTAATCGCTGCTAGTGGAGATGCATGGCCAGATGCTAGAAAACGAGCGTTGTTACTGTACTGCAATGGTCCAGAAGAACAATACCTTTTCTACACTTAACTGGACCAAGGTGAAACCATGGCTAAAGCAATGGCCACGTTGGAAAAATACTTCTTCCCAAAAGTCAATGTCGTGGCCCACAGACACGAGACTGCTATTTCAATTCAATCCGATATACTTTTGTTATGCACAAAATCACGACAACAGTGGCCTCAAAGGGCGAGTCAGGATGTGGCTGCGCTTCAGTTGTGTCTGGAGCAGTGGAGAGTTAGTTGAGGAGAGATCAGCTCATTTCAAATGCATACCAAATATGCACCTCTTCAAGCTGGTTCTGCTGGACAAATACTAGCCTAACAGAGACTTTAGTGACCCGTGCTGCTCCACAAAGGGAGCACAAACCACCCGCATGAACTAAGGACTATGTATTGAAATAACAATATAACAAATATAGCTCAAACTGTTATGATAAAATGCACTTTTGGTTAGAATGGTTCATATAACATTTGCGATTATTTTCATACAACCAGTCAAGTTAAGACGAAGTGTAATTCAAGTGCACAATAGTAGATTACTTTATTTTGAAAATGTGACAGCATGTTGGGACATTTGCACTTACTTTACTGAGTATATGTTACAAGAGAATACTTTATGAGAAATGGGTGTGTAGTATATTCTCGCATTGAAAGTTCAGAAAGTATGAGCAAGCTTCTGCACTTCTGCACCACAGGTGACATCTGATCAGCCTGATGCCAGCACTGCACTGTCTGCAGATTTCCTTGCCCATCAGTCAGCACTGGGCAGCGCATTATATAAATCCAGTTCCAAAATTGCGTGCACGGCATACTCCTCCACTCCGTCTGCCTAAAGGCTTACCTGAAATATAAATAAAATGTTTATATAACTATTCTCCTATCATTCCAATCGCCAATTTCTTATTGTGAATGTGAAACAAATGGTTTCAATAGGCGAGACTGATTTGTTTAAGTGTATTATTATTCTTATCATTATTTAACACGAGATGACGGGGTGATGTTAGGATGGCTCGCAGCCCAAATGAGTCAAGGTCAAAACATCTGCCTAAAAGAAATATAAAGATATAAACTTTTGTTGGTTTTTGTTGGCATTAGAGGCAAAGCAATTGTACCTACACCAAGACAAGCAGCTACCAGAAAGTTACTTGGTGCACTTTTATCTACTAAATAATCATGATAGGGGCCTATGATGGCATCAGTTATTATTTTAAATGTTCTCTGTGCTGTCCCTTTTAAATAAAGTACTTCTAAATACCTTTATGGTTCTCTTGTCAAAGTTGAACTCTTTTTGAAACACTGTTTATATGAATGTTTAGAAAGCAATATACTACTGATAATATTGTATTCCTCACATTTAGTTCTTCATTGGAGGAAGCAAGCTGCTCTCCATTGTCAGCACACAGGAGCCCCATCAGAGCCAGAGCTGGGGCCCTAGTGCTGGGGCCTCATTACTGTGCACTGGCCTTGTTTCTGGCACAAAGGAGACCTTTTCCCTGTGATTTGGGGCTCACAGAGTTGGCTGGTGCAGTGGAGAGCGTATTAGTGTGTGCTATTTGGGCTGCTCCTTAGCTCACACTCTCATCAGAGTTTACACGTTTCCTGTCCTGGTTATAGACACTTTAAAATGATCACAACAGCAGGACCTGAAATGAAACTTTTTAAGTGGGGGGTCTGTTACCGGCTTGTCTCCAAAGAGGTGGTGATGGGGGAGCCTGTAATGGTGAGGGGGGGCTGGGGGGCTGTGACTTTTCTGAAATCCACGATCATCTCCACTTTCTTCTGGGGGTTGAGCTCCAGGTGGTTACCGCCAGGACACCAGTCGGTCCACCTCCCTCCTGTAGACGGACTCATCCCCGTCTGAGATGAGCTCGATGAGGGTGGTGTCGTCCGCAAATTTGATCAGTTTTACGGAGTCGTGGCTGGAGGTGCAGCAGTTTGTGTACAGGGAGAAGAGCAGAGGAGAAAGTACACAGTCTCATGATGCTGTCCTCACAGAATATAATGTATGACGTCACAGTGTCCGTGTACTCATCCAAACTATCTGTGGCAGCTCTGAAAACCTCCCAGTCTGTAATGTCCAAACACACACGTAGCTCCTCCACTGCCTCATTGGTCCACTTCCTCCACTTCTTAGAGGTCCTCACTGCAGGTTTGGAGAGCTTCAGCCTCTGTCTGTACTTGGGGATCAGGTGAACCATGGCGTGATCTGAGAAGCCCAGAGCAGCTCGGGCCACGGCGCGGACGGCACCAATCCCCCATCCTTGTATTTGTGATACGTTCTGCTGTCACACCTTAACACACCATTCAACAGTATATGTTAAAAGTATATGTTAAAAGTATATGTTAACTTGTTAACTTCACATTGGACATGTAGCGCAGAAAAGCGCAATCTCACAATATCACTAATAAAGTCTCTAGACGCTTGCATAATGCATCTTTTAAGAGGCTACAGCCCAAACCTGTGCGAGCATTCACTTCCATGTCTCGATGTGACACCTGGCAGTCAAATTCTGGAAGATGTTTTTCTATAGCCTTGTTTCCACTGGCCCTGGCATCCTAGACTGGTTCATTTTGGAATATCTCGGGCCGCTTCTGTTAATGGCTGTGTGCGTTTTCATGTGTTTACATAATAAATAAAATCAAAATTGTACCTGAATAATTATTTATCTTCATCAGGCCGATCTCAGCGATTAACAAGAGAAAATTGAGTAATTCCAAGTTTGTGGCGCTTTGAGATGTGGCTAAAGCTAGAGTACACAAGACAACTCTGCAAAGACTCTTAATGTAGAAGCATTATGCACTGCAAACATAATACTTTTGGTCTTGACATGAACTACAGCACGAGTGCCATGCCTTAAACAGGAAACAGCTGATGCTAACATGCACTAGCTTTGTTTTGCTTTGCTATCCACTCAAAAAATAAAGTCATCATCACTGGAAATATGATGTTACTTTGTCACCAGGTCAAGTCAGCGTTTGGTGAGGCCTGATCCTTTTCCAGGAGTCAGCGCTCTCTCTTGTTTATGTCGCTATTATTGTTGCAAAAAGATTGGTGCATTTGTAATTGGATTTGTCTGTAATAAATGATGTGTGTAACTGTGTAACTGAATTTGTGTGTGCCTAATTAAATTTGGCCATGTGTACTTTGATTTGTGTGTGCGTAACTCGATTTGTGTGTGTAACTTGATCTGTGCGTGTGTAATATCATGTAAGCCTGTTTAAAATCCTCATCTTGTTTGAGCAGATGATGATCAAAAATGTCTGAGTCCTACGCACACATCTCTAATTACACATCAAAACTTTTGCAACAGATCTGCCCTGTTCGATTGTGTGTGTGCATAATCAGATTCTGTCAGTGCAGATGTCATGCATAGATCAGATCTGTCAGTGCATAATCAGATCTGTCAGTGCATAATCAGATCTGTGTGTACATAATCAGATCTGTCATCTGTGTGTGCGATAATCAGATCTGTGTGTGGCGTAATCAGATCTGTGTGTACATAATCATGATCTGTTGTTGCGTAATCAGATCGTGTGTGCAAAGATCTGTGCGTGCGTAATCAGATCTGTGTGTACATAATCAGATTGTGTGTGCGTAATCAGATCTGTGTGTGCGTAATCAGATCTGTGCGTGCGTAATCAGATCTGTGTATGCGTAATCAGATCTGTGTGTGTACATAATCAGATCTGTGTGTGGCGTAATCAGTCTGTGTGTGCGTAATCAGATTTGGTGTGTGCGTAATCAGATTTGTGTGTGCGTAATCAGGTCTGTGTGTGCGTAATCAGATTTGTGTGCATAATCAGATCTGTCTGTGCATAATCAGATCTGTGTGTGCGTAATCAGATCTGTGTGTGCATAATCAGATCTGTGTGTGTATAATCAGATCTTCTGTGCATTAATCAGATCTGTGTGTGCTAATCAGATCTGTTGTGTGCGTAATCAGATTTGTGTGTGCGTAATCAGGTCTGTGTGTGCGTAATCAGATTTGTGGGTGCATAATCAGATCTGTCTGTGCATAATCAGATCTGTGTGTGCGTAATCAGATCTGTGTGTGCGAAATCAGATATATGTGTGCGAAACTGGATCTTCCTCAGAGAGGGAGGCGGCAGACAGGGGGCGCTCTAGGACACTGCAGACAGATTAAATTGCCGTTGAATTGAATTGGCCCTTTTCGTATTTGTATTGACTGTGAAAGATATTAGGCTCTGTAGACCACTCTGGCGAGTGCCCACTAAAACATACTTCTTCTCTAGTATAGAAGTATGAGAGAGGGTGAGTCACCCTGGTCATGGTCTATTTGAGCCACTCCCCTCAGGCAGGAGGCTACGGTCCATCCGGACCAGAACCTCCCGCCACAAGAACAGTTTTGTTCACCTGTCACTTTAACTATTATTCAAACCAATAACTATTCATTGCACTGCTCACTTTCTGCACTGTTCTGACCAACTGTAAATGTTAACTGTAAATAGACTAAGTTTATTTTTATTTCAGTTGTAAATTCTATTTCGTGCCTGCCTTATTTTACATAATTTGCTTCTATAGTTATTATTCATTGTTGTATTTTGCACCTTGCCACCGAAGCAAATTCCCAGTTTGGGAGTTTTGTTCACTGACAATGGCAATAAACCTTTTTCTGATTCTGAGGACGGTGACTCAGAGGCAGCTCCTCCGGGTCTCTGCACAGATCAGGTCGTATGAAGGGGACGTGAGGAATGAGGCCTGGGAAAGAAGCAGGGCCTGTGAACGTGAGTAGGGCTGGAATACCACCTGATGACATCATGCAGAGGAACTGTCTGGACGTTACATCTGATTTATTATTGGAAGATGCACAAATAGTATTTTGAAAGAGACGGACCACAAAAACAAGAAAAACAAAATCATGTGAAAGAACGGTGCAAGAAATACAATCATTTCATATTGTCATGATAAAGCTTTGTCACATGTCGACTTACTGACAGTGTAGGCAGGAGCCAAACCTTTTACGCCTCTTTTACACTCACAGATTTGGCACGTACATTGAGCACGTTTCTTGGGGACTCTTACATTGACTGTGGTGTTCAGGGGTGCGTTTAGATCATCTCTCATCTGAGGACTGATGATCAATTTTAAAGCACACATAGAAAAACTTAAACTGTGTTTTTCTTCTTAAAACGGGCCTTTATTTAAATCTGTGTTGGATTATAGTGATCTTTTTTATAAGGATGCTTCATCTTCATGTCTTCAGATGGTGGACACTGTTTCTCATGCTTCTCTCAGGTTCATTACTAACTGTAGAGCCATGGCGCATCACAGTGACTGGTATTCACAAGTGGGAAGGCCTTCTCTGGCCACTAGGAGGCAGGACATTGGTACACATTTATTTACAAGGCAATGCTTGGATTACTGCCTCTGTACATTTGTACTTTGATCACACAGAGAAGTGTTGACTCATATTCCTTACGATCAAACACACAGAGCTGGAGAAAAAAGCCTTTGTTCACTCAGCTGCTTCTGCTCCGACGTCACGACACACTGGTATACACCCTGACCACTGTGAACTAGTTACTCAAGTAAATGTAACTGAGTATACGCATTGACCCTAACATGGTTTAAAGAGTAGCACTAGTAAATAGTTTCAGCCACAGTTGCCTTTTTACAAGTCATAAAACATGAACTAGTCTAATTCAAGATATATTGTCTAGTGCCTTAAAGGTGCACAATGAGCCCACGTCTTTATAGCGGCGTTTCTGTTTTGCGTCTGGACAAAATATCGAACGTGTGATAAATGAGCTCACACGGCTCCTCACTCCTTCTTCTGCGTAGGGTCAAAGCCTTTGCTCCATCTGAGAGAGAGCGAGTGAGAGGGAGAGAGAGAGGGAGGGAGAGAGGAGAGAGAGAGGGAGGGAGAGAGGGAGAGAGAGAAGGGGGAGGGAGAGAGTCAGAGAGAGAGAGAAAGGGAGGAGGAGAGAGGAGGGAGAGAGAGAGAGAGGAGGAGAGAGAGAGAAGAGAGAGAAGAGAAGAGAGAGGGAGGGGAGGGAGGAGAAGAGAGGGAAGGGAGGGAGCGAGAGTCAAGAGAGAGAGAAAGAAGAGGAGAGAGAGAGGGAGGAGGAGAGAGAGAGGGAGGGAGAGAGGAGAAGAGAGAGAGGGGGAGGGAGAGAGGTCAGAGAGAGAGAAAGGGAGAGGGAGGAGAGAGGGAGGAGAGGAGAGAAGGGGAGAGTCAGAGAGAAGAGAAAGAGAGAGAGAGAGGGAGAGAGGGATGGAGAGAGAGAGAGAGAGGGAAAGGAGGGGAGAGAGAGAGAAGAGAGAGAGAGAGAGAGAGAGGGAGGGAGAGGAGAGAGAGAGGAGAGAGAGAGAGAGGGAGAGAGGAGAGAAGGGAGGAGAGAGTCAGAGAGAGAGAAAGGGAGGAGAGGAGAGAGGGAGGAGGAGAGAAAAGGGGGAGGGAGAGTCAGAGAGAGAGAAGGAGAGAGAGAGAGAGAGAGGAGAGGGAGAGAGAGAGAGAGGGAGGGAGAGGAGAGAGTCAGAGAGAGAGAAAGGAGAGAGAGGAGAGAGGAGAGAGGGAGGGCAAGAGGAGGGAGAGAGAGAGAGAGAGAAAGGGAGGAGCGAGAGTCAGAGAGAGAAAGAGAGAGAGAGAGAGAGAGGGAGGGAGGGAGGAGAGAGAGAGGAGAAGGAGAGAGAAGAACGAGTCAGGAGAGAGGGGAGAGGAGAGAGAGGGAGGAAGAGGGAGGAAGCGAGAGTCAGAGAGAGAGAAAGAGAGAGGGGAGAGAGAGGGAGAGAGGAGAGGAGGAGAAGGGAGAGAGAGAGAAGGGGAGGGCGATCAGAGAGAGAAAAGAGAGAGGGAGAGAGAGGGAGGAGGAGGAGACAGAGACTTTTTTGACTTTGTAGCACGTCACAATTTAATTGACGTTCCTTTTTAAGAAGCCACCACACAATCAGTGAGAAAATCATCAGTCTGTTTCAGCTCTACAAAAAAATAAAAGTTAGCCCCCCCTCCCTTCATCTGCACACAGCGCCCTCCTCCTCAACTGCACACAGCCCCTCCCTCACTGCACACCAAGCCGCCTCCTCACTGCGACACAGCCCTCCCTCACTGCACACAGCCCTCCTCTTCACTGCACACAGCGCCCCCCTCACTGTCCACAGCACACTCAAACTCCTCTAGCGCCCCCACCAGTGTTGCTGTACACGATGCTTCAAGTCTGAGTCGTGCTGTGACCAGTTTCTTTAAAAGTTCCACAGGGTGCCGAACAGCCCGACCCGGCTGCCTGTCCTCCGAGTGAGCCAGATGCTCATTTTGTGCCGACCCAATAAAAAGTTTGTTAAAGCTGCAGTTGGACGCTGACGTGCTGGAGAGTCCTGGTCCAAACACAAACACCTTCCCTGGATGGGTTTGCCCAGTCTCTGGAGCCAAAATCGCAGAAGGCAAAAAAGGGAAGAGCCGTGGGCAGAACAGCACAGATGTCAGTGTCTCGCTTCCTGATGACAGGAGTACCACAACCTGCGGCTGTCCGATCTTGGGTCAAAAGCGTGCCACTATGTGCTGTTGGGTGGCCAGCGCCCCATTGCACCACCCTCCACTTGAGATCCGAACAGCGTGTTACTCTTAATTACGATGGGCGTGTGGTACATGGGACGCTACTTTAGGCTGCCCCGCTTGGAGAGAAGAGCCTGGGGGCCAACACCGTCTCGACCAGCCTGGACTCAGTACACCGGCCACGGGTCGACTGCTGTTTGCAGACGTTGATGGAACAGCTTCTCTACAAGTCCTTCTTATGCCACTGTGGACCAATTCTTTGGAGGGGCAGGTAGTGTCAAAGATAGAAAGGCCTCCGATTGTTGTCGTCTGTGTCCGTCTCCAGCAGTTCAAGACGTCAGAGGGGGGAAGGACTTTTCAGCGAGCTTTTTAAAGGAGGAGGTCATAAGGCCCAGTCTCTACCTGAACCTCAGCTGGGCGGTCCACTCACTGCACACTCCTGAACAGGTGTCTCATGCAGCACACGCTCAGGTCTCACCCCAGTTTCCTGACTCTAGATGGCCCGGCACCTCTTCCACCCTCGTTCAGTTCTTAAGTCAACCAGCTTCGGTCCAGTCCTGCTGCCACGAATCGCCCGTCTTGCACCCTACGGAGTGGTCCAACAGGCTGCTCTTACGGATGTGTTATAAAAACAGGGGTTCCTGGGCCAGCATGACCATATGGCTCCTGCCCTTGGGAGCATTCAGCACGAGTCCAGGCTCTTGCAGCGCAGAGCGATAAAAAACCTGAGTCTCGACAGATCCGAGTCTTCTAAGGTCCAGAGGAATAGATGTTTATCATATCTTTCAATCTCTTCGACTTCCTTGCAGGCCATCTCCGTCCAAACTGCTGAGACCATTAGAGGCAACCGACTGGCACAACCTATAGTGACCGGTGTGTCGCAGGCGAGAGCGCTCTGCTCCAAACGGGACCGTGCACACGAATCAGAATTCAGATATCCAAGATAAGAGTGTTATATGCCATTGTCACATGAACAAAATTCAACAAATCATAAGAACTGTCCTCGCCTTAAGGTGCAACATAACTGACGTAATAATATAAATCATAAATCTATATCAATCAAAAAGGGCATGCATTAGGAAACAGTTAAAATTACTATACAATAAAAATAAAAATAGTGCATTTCTATGCTACACAAGTTTACATTCATCGATATTAAATTATAGTGCAAGAAATCATGACAGTCAGTGAGTGGTTGTTAATACTGCAGTTAAAGTGACAGGTGTTTTGAAAGTGTTCATGAGTCCAACAGCAGAGGGAAAAAACATATTCTATTGTGCGGTGAGGTTCATGGTCCGGATGGACCGTACCTCCTGCCTGAGGGGAGTAGGTTTCAAACAGACCATGGTCCCAGGGTGAGAAGGGTCAGCGTGATCCGAACCTGCTCGTCCCAGAGCCCTGGAGACTGTACAGGTCCTGCAGAGATGGAAAGTCTGCATGACCTTCACCTTCTCAGCAGAGCGCACACATGCGCTGTAGTCTCTGCTTGTCCCTGGCTGTGTGGTCCAGCGTACCACACGGTGATGGAGGAGGTTGAGGATGGACTCAAGTGATGGCCGATGTAGAACTGCACATTCATCTCGTTTACTCGACAGGTGCAGCTGTGCAGCTTGCTTCTCAAGTCGCCGCAGAACAGTACATCCTCTGCTGGGCCTTCTTGATGAGGGAGCTGATGGAGGGCTCCCACTTGAGGTCCTGGGTGATGGTGGTGCCCAGGAAGCGGAAGGAGTCCACGGTGAGTGATTGGGGGAGTCTGTCATGATGAAGGGGGGCATGGCGGGCTGTGACTTTCCTGAAGTCACGTACGATCATCTCCACTGTCTTCTGGGCTTGTTGAACAACCGAGATTTGTTACCGTACTGCACCAGGACACTCAGCCTCGGAGTCAGAACCTCCTCCCCTCCTGTAGACGACTCATCCCCGTCCGAGATGACCCGATGAGGGTGGTTGCGTCCTGCAAACTGTATGAGTTTTACGGTGGACAGTGGTCTGTAGGGCTGCAGCAGTTTGTGTACAGGGAGAGAGCAGAGGAGAAAAGTACACAGCCCTGTGGAGCCTCCTGTGCTGATAGTCGAGTGTCTGAGACATTCTTCCCCAGCCGCACGGCATGCCTCCGATCCGTCAGGAAGTCAGTGATCCACCTGCAGTGGAGTCAGGCACGTTGAGCTGGGAGAGCTTGTCCTGGAGCAGAGCAGGAGTGATGGTGTTTGAACGCAGAGCTGTAGTCCACAAACAGGATCCTGGCGTAGGTTCCCGGGAGTCCAGATGCTGCAGGATGAAGTGGAGTGCCAGGTTGTGATGGTGTCCAGTCCACAGACGCTGTTGGCTCTGTAGGCGAACATGCAGGGGGGTCCAGCAGGGAGAGGAGTAAGGACTTAGATGGGCAGGGTCCACCAACCTCCTTGCCTCCCTTTCCACACAGGCAGGGTTTATAAGCACCGAGCCCTCAGCCAGTGGAAACCTCCCCAAACAAAATCCACCAGCACTCCTTTGAAATTTCTCACCACAAGAGTCTGGAGTTGCAACACAAGTGAACAAGAGGTGCAGATGACAGGAGGCAGCCTAAAGTGTTAGCCACCACAAAAACTCTCACCCCGTTAAGACAGCTGGGCTGAACCCAAGGCCTTCTCGTATCGAGACAATCGGGCACTCACCTTTTTCCTCACGAGACCTGCCCAGTTCTTAGTTCTGCGAAACAGCTCGCTCCCCAGATTACACTTCCTAACACTTGATCCCATTTCGATGTGCTCCACTGCAGCCCTGTTGGGAAGGTGTGGGTCTCACCTCTGTGCCCACTGTCCCAAGAAAGATAACCTTTCACATTTTGTTTCAGTGTCATTACAACAGATATGTAGCAATGATGAGGCTAGGGCGAACTCGCTCCCATTATAGACCTCAATTCTCTTGATGAAAGTCACCACATTTGTGCAATATCCCCGAACGCCCAGCAAAGGGAGGAGAAGGAGATGGGAGGGAAGTGTGAAGAGGAGAGAGATAGAGAGGGGCCGATGTGCGAGAGAGAAGAGGTGTGATATTCCAGGTGAGAGAAGTGAGAAGGGGGGGAGAGTCAGAGAGAGAGAGGAGAGAGGGAGAAGGGAGAGAGGGGGGCAATGAGGCTAGCACGGACGGAGAGGAGACGAGAGGGAAAGGGAGGGAGGTCGTAGAGTTCAGAGAGAGAAAAGAGAGAGGGAGAGAGGAGGGGTGAGGTGAGTAGAGGGAGAGAGAGAGGAGACGGCGGAGAGAGGGTGAGAGAGAGGGCAAGGTTGTGCAGACGAGTGAGGCGAGTTCAGAGAGGGATGACATAGGGGATGACGAGCGTAGGAAGAGAATCCGAGGAGTGGAGCAGAGCGAGAATAAGGGTAGGGGAGCGCGAAGCAGAGCTCCAGATAGAGAGAGAAAAGAGGAAAGAGAGGAGACGAGATCGTGTGAGTGAGAGAGAGAGAGAGAATGAGAGACGGAGAGTGGAGAGCGGGTCAGAGAGAGAGGAGAAAGGGGAGAGAGAGGAGAGAGGGAGGGAAGAGAGAGAGAGGGGGGAGGAGATGGTAGTTTCAGAGAGAGAGGAAAGGGGAGACAAGACGAGAGGGAGGAGAGGGTGAGGTGGCAAGATGGGTAGGACATGAGGAGAGCACAAAGAGAAAACGTGGTACAAGGTGAAGCGAGAGTTTCAAGAGGGAGGGAGAGAGAGAGAGAGAGAGACCGAAAGAGGGAGAAGTGAGAGAAGAGATGAGAGAGAGAGAGAGACTGAGATCGATTAGAGCTGAACGAATGGAGACGTATCAGTTCCAGAGAGAGAGATAAGGAGCGAAGAGAGAGCGTGAGAGTAGGGAAGAGAGGGAGAGGGATGACAGTCGAAGGCAAGAAGAAAGGAGAGGAGAGGGGAGAGGAGGGAGAGAGGGAGAGGGAGGGAGGCCAGAGGAGAGAGACAGGGATGATAGAGGAGAAGGGAAGAAGAGGATATGGGAGGAGAGGGGAGGAGAAGAGAGAAAGCAATTTGAGAGAGACCAGATGGCAAAGGAAGGGAGAGAGAGAGGGATGGAAGGAGGAGGGAGAGAGGAGGAGAGAGAGAGGAGGAGAGAGAGAGAAGGGAGGGGAAGAGTCAGAGTGAAGAGAGGAAGAGGAAACGGGACGGAGAGATCAGAGAGGAGAGAGACGGAGAGGAGGTGAGGAGTGAGAGGAGGAGGGCAGAGGAGAGAGAGAGAGTGGAGAGAGAGAGGATGAGGGAGATAGCAGAGAGTCAGAGTGTAGTGATAGAGGAGGAGAGATGTGTCAGAGAGAGAGAGGGAGGAGGGAGAGAGGGAGGAGAGAGAGAGAGAGGAAGAGAGAGAGAGAGAGAGAGAAAGAAAGAGGGAGAGAGAAATAGAAGGAGAGAGAGAAAAAGAAAGAAAGTGGCGAGAGAGAAAGGGCTCGGGCTCGTCTGCACTGCGCCTGCTCCGTAGCTCTCACACCGCTTCAGCTCCGGGCGCCTGCTCACTCTGCTGGATGAGACGCGGGAGGATGCGCACGTAGGAGAATGAAGAGCTCGTGAATGAATGAAGCGAGCCGGAGCACTTCTGCCACCGCATCGACACGGTAGGACACGGTGGGACACGGTGGGACACGGTGGGGCACGGTAGGACTAGGACGCCTCTGTTTTTGGTCGTGTGCGTGCGTAAACAGGCTAAGGACGCAAGTGGCGCTCACGATGGCAAATGTCGCGTTGTGTATTTGGGATGACACGCGTGCGTAAAGAAGGCGTGAGAAGATCAAACGTGTGCGTTTGGTTTTCTGACACGGAGAAGACGCTGGTGTCCCGTATGTCGCGGAGGTTTTAACGTTGACAGAGGACGGGATCGGTATTGTGCTAGAAACGGAGACAGAGAGTGCGCTTTAAGCTGGGGGACGCGCACGGGGTCACGGTGCGTGACAGTGTCCAGACACCGGGGAAAGGCGCCGGTCTGAAACAAGAACATGAATGAATGTTGACTTTTTAGCGTGGATTGTGCGTGAAGACACAAGTGCGCAGGTCTGCATCTCACTGAGGAGGAGGAGGAGGAGGAGGAGTCTGACCTTAATGGCACTGTTGATTGTTTAACATTGAGGAAGATCGTAATTGTGATCACACTTTGTTCTGCAGTGTGGACAATGCACACGTGATGACCTTTGTTCAGTGACTGCTGTATTTGTTGCAGGAGAATGGAATACACTTGTCTTTAACATGAAATCATATGTCATAAAGTGAAAGTAAAGCTCTGGTTTGTTTCAATTGTATTGTTTTATTTTTTATAATCTGCACTGTATTTGTTTAATTGTGTACTATTTAGTATTTAGTTTTACTTCATCATGATCTTGCACTTTAATATCACAACTGAACCTGGACACGGATGAGTGTTTCTCATGCACAGGCCATGGCTCATGTTCACATCCTCCAGAGTCCAGGCTCACTGAGCTGAGGCAGGGGCCGCAGGGGCCGCAGGGGCCGCAGGGGCCGCAGGGGCCGCAGGGGCCGCAGGGGCCGCAGGGGCCGCAGGGGCCGCAGGGGCCGTCAGTGAGCGGACAGAGAGAGCTCAGGTTTATCGGGTTCAAAATCAAACTTTTACATAATGTTCCTTTAAAAAACGACAGCGTATCCATTAAACATGGCAGATAGTGGAATCCTGTTGCAGTGAGGCCGGAATGACAAGTCTTTGCTCATATGCATGTTTCAGCCTAATAGAAAATGACAAATGAACTGTATGATTCTGACAGCCTCTCGTGTGATTGTGATTGTGTGATTATTGCAGCTGTAGCGTCATTAAACCAGTTATTAAAACACTCCTGGACGAATGAGGGATTACACCGACAGTTATTAAAACAGTTATTGCAGAATATTCATGGGTCATATCATCCATAACGCTCCTTTTCTGTTTTTTAGATTTTGTGGCCCGTAAGCTTTATTAGACGGGAAAGATACGTGTGACATGGGGATGAGAGCTGCACTTGGAGCCTGGCTCCCGTCACACTCACCCGTCACACTCACCCGTCACACTCACACTCACCCGTCACACTCACCCGTCACACTCACCCGTCACACTCACCCGTCACACCCTCCCGTCACACTCATACACCCTCCGTCACACTCACCCGTCACACTCACCCGTCCAACACTCACCCGTCACACTCAGCCCGTCACACCCTCCGTCACACACCTCCGTCACACTCACCCGTACACTTCACCCATCACACTGCCACCCGTCACACTCCTCCGTCCCTCACACCTCCCGTCACACTCACCCGTCACACCTCCGTCCACCCCTCCCGTCACACTCACCCCGTACACTCACACCGTCACACTCACCCGTCACACTCACCCGTCACACCCTCCGTCACACCCTCCCGTCACACTCACCCGTGCACCCACTCACCCGTCACACTCACCCGTCACACCTCCCGTCACACCTCCTGTCACACTCCCCGTCACCACCCCCCGTCACACCCTCCAGTCACACCTCCACGTCACACTCCCCGTCACAACTCACCCGTCACACTCACCGTCACACTCACCCGCACACACTCACCCATCACACTCACACCGTCACACCCTCCCGTCACACTCACCCGTCACACCCTCACCCCGTCACACTCACCCGTCACACCACACTCACACCGTCACCCCCGTCACACTCACCCGTCACTCTCACACTCACCCGTGCACACTCACCCCGTCACACCCTCCCGTCACACTCACCCTCACACTACCCGTCACACCACCCGTCACACCCTTCCCGTCACACCTCCCGTCACACTCACCCGTCACACCCTCCCGTTCACACATCACCCGTCACACTCACCGTCACACTCACCCGTCACACTCACACCCGTCACACTCACCCGTCACACTCACCCGTCACACTCACCCGTCACACCCTCCCGTCACACTCCCGTACACCTCCGTCACACTCACCCGTCACACTCACCCGTCACACTCCATCACCCGTCACTCACACACTCACCCGTCACACACTCACCCGTCACACTCACCCGTCACACCCTCACACCCTCCCGTCACACTCACCACTCACCCGTCACACACCCTCACACCCGTCACACTCACCCGTCACACTCACAGCCGTCACACTCACCCGTCCTCCCGTCACACTCACCCGTCCCTCACCCGTCACACTCACCCTCCCGTCACACCCTCCGTCACCCTCCCGTCACACTCACCGTCACACTCACCCGTCACACTCACACTCACCCGTCACACTACACACCCGTCACACTCACCCGTCACACACCCGTCACACCCTCACGTCACCCTCCCGTCACACTCACCCGTCACACTCACCCTCCCGTCACACTCACCACCCGTCACACTCACACCCGTTCACACCCTCCCGTCACACCCTCACCCGTCACACTCACCCGTCACACTCACCCGTCACACTCACCCGTCACACTCACCCGTCACACTCACCCGTCACACCCTCCCGTCACACCCTCTCCGTCACACTCACCCGTCACACCCTCCATGTCACCGCTTTGCCTAAAGTGTTCCACAGTATGACATTAAACATATTTTTTAAATTGCTAAAATAAATATTCTGTTAAATATTCATTTTATATAGTATATTCTGTCTCCACAGATCTGACCTGTAATAGCCAATGGTATCACCTGCATTTGTCTCCATGGAGATAGAAGATACGTTTAGTGGCATTGTTGGGGCGCGGACGCTTAATGAGCAGACGGAACGTTTCCTGTGTTTAGAATGATCTGTGCCTCAGAGATGGCGGCAGCATGTTCCCTTAGCCCACCGGTTCTGTATGTTCTTTCAGTGATATTATCAGTGTCTCTGTCATATGTTTAAATCAGCCTTATACATAGATTATCATTATAGCTCGTCTCATATTATTGTTAGTATGTTGCTTATTTATGGAGATTGTTTCTAATATTATGTTTATCTGTTGTATTTACAGAACCACACACACACACACGCTCATTATCTTCAATAAAGAAAGTAAAAGTTCTCTCCAGCCTCATTGCATTCTGACCAATGCCCACTCCGCGAGTTCACAACTCTCTCCTGAACCAGCCAGGAGGAGTAAAGCCGCCATAGAATATTGAGAGGTCTCAGAAGTCTCTCTAAAACAGGCATACATTAGAACAGTCCAGGGAAGGTAACATCTCCATGGAGACATGCCAGTGGCAGAGCCTCTAAAGAGCCATAGGAGTTTCCCGTTAGGCTTGGTGTCTAGTTAGCTGTGTGCCTCTTGGGTGCATATTTAGCTCAGGTGTAGCTCAGCTCGGTGTTTTAGCTCGGTGTTAGCTCTCGGTGTTAGCTCGGTGTTAGCTCGGTGTTAGCTCGGTGTTAGCTCGTTGGGCGTGGTCAGAAAGGTCTGTTTGCACCTCATGTTCCCGCCCACGACCCAGTGCTTACTTACCAGACTCAGGGACACATACAGGGTTCACAATGATCGAAACCTTGTGCAGATGATGCTCAGAGTGAAGATCCTTTCTGTGCTTTTGAATGTGAAGTACATATTCTTCTATTTCCTACCTTGTTATGGAGATCCTGATTACAGTCTGAATGAACAAAGTCATATGTGTGTCTTCTTGAAAGCGTGAGAACCCTGCGCTCAGATGTCTTCAGCTCCTGATGCTGCACAGAGCCAGCATTATAAGCTCCTTATTGTAAGAGCGCCCCCCGCTGAGGAGACAATACGCAGAGAGATCCAGTACCTTTTCATCCACCATCAATTAATGAAACCAAGACATGTTTTGCCGCTCAATAATTCAGCGGCGGCCAATCTGTCGCTCCACAAATGTAGGCTACGAAGTCATCTCGTTCCATTTCAGCATCGGGTACAAACAGAACAGTGTATGAACGTGTGTGATTTGAGTCCTGGACTTGTCGGAGGAGTTGTTGACCATGGTTTTATGATTAACCCACAAGTCAGTCTTTGTGTTTAAAAGTCTGTTAATATCAGTTAGAACTGTGGCTCTTGAATCACCGACAGATGATTAGAATCAATGATTGGACCAAAGTCATCCAAAGGAAAGTCATGGAAAAAGGGAAATACACAGATTACAGTGATTAGCAGTTAGTAGTAGTAGCTGTTAAGCAAGCCTCCTCACCTCTCTTCCTCGCCCAGCTTTCTCCTCCTCACTCCTCTTCTTACTCACTTCTCCTCTTCCCTCCATCTCCCTAACTCTTTTTCCTCTCGTCTTTGCTCTCTTTTCCTCCTCTTCCTGCCTCTCCCTCTTACCCCTCCCCCTCCCCCCTATCCTCCTCCCCCCCCCCCCCACCCGCACAAGGCGCTAACCCTTCTGATGACCACTATTCTGTTGGCTGGTTAATTCTGGTTATGTTGCTTTTGGCAGGAAGCTCCACGCGTCTCCTGAAGGAGTGAGTCTTGATCACAGCTTTTAATCCACGTCTCCTCACTTTTAATATCGTAAAGTCGTTATCGCGTTTTGGCCCCTCTTTCAGATAGATTGCTAAAAGAGACCCGTTGAGTGTCTGTGCTGCATTTTACAATAGAGCGTAGCAGGAAGCAGGAAGTGTGCTCGTTAGCATGCTGCTTAGTTAGCTTTACCCGCTCTGACCTCTGACCCTTGTGCGTTATTAACCGCATCGCAGTGAGCAGTAGCGATTTTGCACAGCCTGCGTGAAGTAAGATGAGCCTCCTGCATACGGCGGTCGAAACCTTGTGCAGATGTATTGCTCAGAGCTTGAAGATCCTTTTCTGTTGCTTTTGAAATAGTGAAGTACATATTCTTCTATTTCCTACCTTGTTATAGATCCTGATTACAGTCTGAATGAACAAAGTCATATGTGTGTCTTCTTGAAAGCGTGAGAACCCTGCGCTCAGATGTCTTCAGCTCCTGATGCTGCACAGAGCCAGCATTAGAGGCTCCTTATTGTCAGAGCGCCCCCTGCTGAGAGGGCTTAACATGGTGTGATAATGAACTGCAGCCGAGGCACATGTGTTTCACTCTGGCTTTAGCGCCTCTCGTGCTATTGACTGTGCCTTTGAACGCTCGGAACAGTGTCTGCGCTACAGCGCTTTGACAAAAATGAGTCGATTTGTCCCTGGATGATTAGAATCAGATCACATTTTTTCAATCCATCAGAAATGTGCTGAAATATTCCTGTAAATGTATGAGCAGAGGTGGTAGAGGAGCCAAAAACTGTACTCAAGTAAAAGTACTGTTACACACTGGAGTAAAAATCCAAAGTAATGGTTAATACTCAATAGGAGTAAAAACGTGTTTGGGGAAACTACTTCTGAAATAAGAGTAACTGTAAGAGTAACTTCTGATTTATATAAAGAGACAAAACACTCACACGCGACAAAGTGGACCCCTGTCGCCCCCGTCACATTTAACTTCATGTATTTGTTCATTTCCCATCATTTTCCATTTTCAAACCAATCAGCTGAACTTAACCATCTCGGGTTTGTTGTTGTTTATTCACCATCAGTTAATTAGCACACAGCGCATAGTTCATTTAACTATGTTTTGTTTGTCTAAATAGGTTCATTTAAGTTTCTGCCTGATCCCGCTGGCTGACGCTGAGCAGGGCGGGGCCTGGCTGGTGGTGGTGCGCAGTGCCTCGTGTGATCACAGTGCGTTGTTTACATGCAGCGGTGCTTTGAGGTGTTTAAGACCAAGTTCTGCCTTTTTTAGCACTTTAGAAATTCTAAAATATTTAAGGATGAAATGACCTGCTGCAGTACGTGAGAAGGACCTGCCCTGTGGACATCGTGGTCTCAGGTGGGACCTAAGTGCCAATTGTACATTCAATCACTGCCTCCAGGAAATCCAATCATTCATTGACCGGGCCAGAAACCAATATTCAAGCTTTTCACGGTAATTCAGAGCCAAATGAGCTGCTCACGTGTGTCCTCAACTCCACAAACAAGCTCTGTCCTCCTGATGAAGACGGGAGCCCGTGGGGACAGGCGGGGACAGGGGCAAGGGACAGGGGCTGACTAGACAGGGGCTGGGGACAGGGGCTGGGGACACAGGCAGGAGACAGGGGCTGGGGACACAGGCAGGAGACAGGGCCTGGGGACAGGGGCTGGGGACACAGGCAGGGTACAGGGGAAGGGTACAGGGCCTGGGGCCAGGGGCTGGGGACATAGGCAGGGTACAGGGGCTGGGGCCAGGGGCTGGGGAGACAGGCTGGGTACAGGGGCTGGGGACAGGGGCAGGGGACATAGGCAGGGGACATGGACCTTTGAGGACATACGCCACTGTTTCTCCTGTTAGTTTGGGGGCATTAGCATGTTAGCACAGTCAAGGCCACGGCCGACACTAAAGCGTTCAACACATTCATTCAGCACCATCTGGTTCATGTAACATTTTACTGTTAGACTCAGACTGAACAAATATTCTATAGTAAGAATGTTTAATTTTGATATAATTGTTCAACTGAAAGAACTAAAGCAAGGCATGTTTATTTGTGGAGCACAATTTGTGCAAAGTCTGAGTTAGCAGTGAGCTCGCTGCATAACAGAGCTTTGTCAGCCACACTCGCTCACTTTTGCCAACATTCAGTTTCCACTCCACAATTCATGTCTCTGTCATTAGCAGTATTTTTAGCATGTGCAGAGCCTCAGAGTGGTGTTTCAGCTGCTCTAGGCGTTAGCTCGTAGCATGTAGCTGCTCTTGCTCTGCTCTCCCGTCACTTACCTCGCTCCTGAGAGGAAAACCAACGGCATTCGCCAGTGTAAATGGTATCGCATGATCCTAGTAATCCAAATTTATGTCACCTACCACTATTACACTGGTATTTTGATATATATGATATGTCTCAGCATAAAACATATAAGTTAACGTAACAAAAAGCATAATTTTAAAACTAAATGATCTTCAGCAGCAGTAAAGTTATTTGACACGGCCGCTGTCATGACTGAACAGTCTGTAGATTCTACAAGAGGTGGATAGATAATTAGATGAGTTCTACAAATATATCTAGTTTGTTTCATGTTTCCAACAAGTGCAAAGCCAGAAGCGCCCTCTCCTGCCAAATCTACTTACATGGAGAAGTACTTTGTATTTGAGTGGAGCAAGTTACATTTGCAAATCACACATATTTGTACAGCTCAAAAACATATGTGCACAGGTGTAGAAGACTATAATTGCAAATAACAACACATTTCTACTACAGTATTTGCATATTTACAAATGAAAATATATTTGGATAGGTTTTTTATACAAATCAAAAACACATTAGTACATGTTAAAATGAATATATTTGCCAACAATAACAAAACTTTACAAAACGTTTTGGTAACACAGTTCTTTAGGTTAAGATGAATATGTTTCAAATCAAATCAAATCATATCTTTCATGTGCATCTCATTAGCATATGAAAAACATTGGCTCGCTCAAGCCGCTCCTCCATGGCTCCAGCTGAGGAGCCGTTTAGTGACTAACGCTGAGTTGGACTGTCCAGTGCAGTGTCAGTGCATGTCAGTCCTGTGATGAGCCGTGGTGAGCCGTGATGAGCCGTGGTGAGCCGCGGCGAGCCGCGATGAGCCGCAGTGAGCCGCGACGAGCTGTGATTAGCCGTGGTGAGCCGTGATTAGCCGTGGTGAGCCGCTGTGAGCCGTGGTGAGCCGTGATGAGCAGCGGTGAGTTGTGGTGAGCCGTGATGAGCCGCGGTGAGCCGTGATTAGCAGTGATTAGCCATGGTGAGCCTTGGTGAGCCTTGATGAGCCTTGATGAGCCGTGATTAAGCCGCGGTGAGCTGTGGTGAGCTGTGGTGAGCCTCGGTGAGACGCGGTGAGCCGCGGTGAGCCGTGAATGAGCCGCGGTGAGCGTGATTAGCCGTGGTGAGCCGCGGTGAGCCTCGGTGACCGTGATGAGCCGCGGGTGAGCCATGATGAGCCGCGGTGAGCCGTGATTAGCCATGGTGAGCCGCTGTGAGCCGTAGGTGAGCCTCGGTGTGCCGTGATGAGCCTCGGTGAGCGTGGTGAGCCATGATGAGCCGCGGTGAGCCGTGATTAGCCATGCAGTGAGCCTGGTGAGCCGTAGCCGTGATTAGCCGTGGTGAGCCGCTGTGAGCCGTGGTGAGCCTCGATGTGCCGTGATGAGCCTCGGTGAGCCGTGATGAGCCGTGGTGAGCCTTGGTGAGCCGTGATTAGCTTTGGTGAGCCGCTGTGAGCCGCGGTGAGCCATGGTGAGCCGTGATGAGCCGCGGTGAGCCGTGGTGAGCCGTGATGAGCCGAGGTGAGCCGTGGTGAGCCGTGATGAGCCGCGGTGTGTGCTCTGACTCACACACGGGGGATTGGTGTTGCTGGTTTCAGTTGTACATCAGGGATGAGAGTGTGTGAAGGGAAGTAAAGGGTTAAACTGTGGCTTCAAAGGAAATGGAAATCAGTTTCACTGTTGTAATTTAGCTAAATAATGACTGCAGAGAATCACGATCCTCTGTGGGGAAATGTAGCTACAAGACCTTTCCTCTGATTTATTGTTTGGTTTGAAAATTCTTAAATAAGGGGTAATAAATGGATCATGCTTTTACCTGGTATGTAGTTATTAGCTATGACACACGAAACGACTTTATAAAACTGTGGCGCTGCTTAATTCAATGCAAAAGTGTACATAAGAAATGAGCTAATGTCCCAGCATCCCCTGTCCTTAGACCCTCCTTCTGCAGGAAAAACTACTAAACCCTTTGGCAAAAAGTAGAAACTCAAAACATGCACCAGGTAAAATCCTCCAGCGAAGGTAGACCTTACCAAGCCTTGTGCCAAGACCTGGAGATGGGTCCCCGGGCGCCGCACGCTACGACCACTACTCCTGAGGAGACGCCCCAGCGGCATTGAAGGATGGATCAAATGCAGAGGACAAATTTCCCTATGGGACAATAAAGTGTACCTTATTCTTAACCTTAACCTCCCTCAGACGGACAGGCTGATGCGCTTGAATTTGCAGATAGACTGAAGAGCCAGAACCACTCAGGAGCAGAGGGAGGTTCATCCAAGTTAGATGAAGATCTGTTCATCTAGAGTAGGCAATTGAGGAACATCTGGATCCACAGGTCAGCATCAGCAGAAAGAGTAGCACTCCCCAAGAGGAGTGGAAGAAGGTGAAAAACATGTCAACAGCAATGAACAGACACAGGAGAACTAAGATATTAAATATTGTTGACAGGAAAAGTAGTCTTTAGCAGAGGATAGTGCTCACGCTTCCATACGTCCCCATGAACTGTAGGCCCCCTGTAGGTACGTCATTATGAGCGTCAGTATAGAGGAGGGTTTAGGATCAGGTTTGGGACACGCCGCCTGTACTGTAGACACGCCCCCTGTGTGTGTTTGGAGGTTTGGGACACGCCCCTCTGTACATGTGTGTGTTTGGAGGTTTGACGCCCCTGCTGTACGTGTGTGTGTTTGGAGGTTTGGGACACGCCCCTGCTGTACGTGTGTGTGTTTGGAGGTTTGGGACACGGAGGGTTATACGCCCCTGGACGTGTGTGTGTTTCAAGGTTTGGGACACGCCCCTGCTGTACGTGTGTGTGTTTGGAGGTTTGGGACACGCCCCTGCTGTACATGTGTGTGTTTGGAGGTTTGGGACACGCCCCTGCTGTACGTGGTGTGTTTGAGGTTTTGGGACACGCCCCTACTGTACGTGTTGTGGTTTGGAGGTTTGGGACACACCCCTACTGTACGTGTGTGTGTTTGGAGGTTTGGGACACGCCCCTTGCTGTACGTGTGTGTGTTTGGAGGTTTGGGACACGCCCCTGCTGTACGTGTGTGTGTTTGGAGGTTTCGGACACGCCCCCTGCTGTACGTGTGTGTGTTTGGAGTTTCGGACACGCCCCTGCTGTACGTGTGTGTGTTTGGAGGTTTGGGACACGCCCCTGCTGTACATGTGTGTGTTTGGAGGTTTCGGACACGCCCCTGCTGTACGTGTGTGTGTTTGGAGGTTTCGGACACGCCCCTGCTGTAAATGTGTGTGGTTTGGAGGTTTGGGACACGCCCCTGCTGTACGTGTGTGTGTTTTGAGGTTTGGGAGGTTTGGGACACGCCCCTGCTGTACATGTCTGTGTTTGGAGGTTTGGGACACGCCCCTGCTGTACGTGTGTGTGTTTGGAGGTTTGGGACGCGCCCATGCTGTACGTGTGTGTGTTTGGAGGTTTGGGACACGCCCCTGCTGTACATGTCTGTGTTTGGAGGTTTCGGACACGCCCCTGCTGTACGTGTGTGTGTTTGGAGGTTTCGGACACGCCCCTGCTGTACATGTGTGTGTTTGAGGTTTCGGACACGCCCCTGCTGTACATGTGTGTGTGTTTGGAGGTTTCGGACGCGCCCCTGCTGTACGTGTGTGTGTTTGAGGTTTCGGACGCGCCCCTGCTGTACATGTGTGTGTTTGAGGTTTCGGACGCGCCCCTGCTGTACGTGTGTGTGTTTGGAGGTTTTGGACGCGCCCCTGCTCCCCTGTCATTTGCCCTGTCAGTTCTCACTCTGTCATTTGTTCTATTTTGGTCTCACTTCCTGTTCCCTCCGTCTCCTCTGCTTCTTCTTCTGGACCACTCGAGGAACACCATTCTGACGACACATATTGTAGGCCTACACATTTTGGGTTTTTACATGATTATAAAACAAACC
Source organism: Chaenogobius annularis (assembly GCA_015082035.1). Taxonomy (NCBI): domain Eukaryota; kingdom Metazoa; phylum Chordata; class Actinopteri; order Gobiiformes; family Gobiidae; genus Chaenogobius; species Chaenogobius annularis. The sequence goes on along the minus strand of BJKM01000131.1, from coordinate 583,358 downwards.
GGGATATTCCACATTTGCTGAAATCTGGTCATCTGGTGGTTTTCGTACATGATCTGGAACTTTTGCAGACACATGCAAACTACGGAATTCAAAAAAACATATCTACTCACTACAATCTGCTCTATTTTCTCCTAGTTTACAAAGACATTTGACTTCCTGCTTGAAAATATGCAGCTGATGTGATGTACGAGAGGTCATTCCATTCTATTACTGATCACACTGCTGAAGCAAATTCCTAGTTTGTAAAGTCGTTCACCGACAATGGCACATTGCCAGGCATATTTTCAAGTTCCAATATTTTCAAGCAACCATTCCAAAGCTCGACTAATGCTGTGTTCCAGTTGTTCTTGGAGGTCTGAGTTTCCGAGTTCTGACTTGCAAATTCAACCTGTAACGCCCTTCCAACTCAGAAGTCCTACTTGGGATAGTTTAATATCCGCAGTTATACATGCATTGCTAAGATCTTTTATGCTAATGTTGCTAACGCCTACTCAGAGCTAATCGAAACAAAAGCAGATATTTTACTTTTACAAATTTAATAACAACGCGTGGATTAATAAATTAATATATTGAATTAATTCAATTCAATTTTTTTTTGTAACGCCCAAAATCACAACAGTGGTTTCCTCGAGCGGCGACAGTGAAAAACAGAATAAAAACAGAATAAACAGTGTTCATAGTGACTTGGCATTCCGTGTCCTAAGACAGATGTCCCAAGCTCCCCTGTCCTTAGACCCTCCTTCTCGGCCAGGAAATTACTATTACTGTTTCCTATTACTATTGAGTTGTTACTGTAATGTACTGTAATCTGCTGGGGCCTCATTTATGAAGCGTGCGTATTCATGTGTCAGATCTGTGCCTTGGGGCTGTCAGAGAAGAGACAAATGCTCTAAATTGAGAACCAAATGACCTCTGAACATATATATCCTGCTGAGAGAGGAACATATTATTAGGTTGGGTTATGTTATGGGTCTGTAATTACTGGGTCTATCCATGGAACAAAAACTGGCACAAAGTTGAACGTCTTCTCCGTCAGCAGAAATGCACCAAGCAAAATTGTCAGTCGAAAAAACGTTCAAACATAAAATGAATGGAAAATGTGTGCACCCGAAAACGGTTCAACATTTGTGGGTTACGTTCCCTTGGAGAGGCACAGACACCGCCCTCCATCCATAAGGTGAAGCTTGAATTCTGTTGAAGTGTCACACGGGGCCTCATGCTCTCACTCTGGAGGTGTCATCAGCACTAACACAACATAACACGCTAACACGAGGCCTCATAATCGGCAAATCCACAAACATATCCATAGAGTGAGGCACATTCTATGTGAACAACACACTGTCATGACCTAAGAAAACACGGCTGTACAATCTTATGATAAATCACTTATGTGTACAGCGCTGCATCCCAGCGCCTGACTGCACCCTTCAGATTAAGCACTGAATAAAGACTAGAGTCACATTTTTCCAGAGGGGCTGCAGTGGCAGCCATACGATTTTATGATTTCATTATTATTATTATGATCATTATAAAAGGCTACATGTACCACTTTCAGAATGGCCTCACAATATTTATTAAATCATTTGAATAAATATCAAAGGCAAAACTTAAAAATGTGTATGGACTACATGAAGAACTGCATATTTTGTATCAGATTTGTGTTTTAGACACTGTGGAAAAAGTCAACCGCTGCTTTCCGCCTCACATTGTCAGTGATGTTGAGGTTTGGTGCTGTCCCATCACCAGTTTCACAATATTCATTCATTATTTTCACAGGAAGTAGATGGTTTATGTAAACTAAACAACAAGCTGAAACAGCGGTTTCAGACATTTTTAGTGATTCTGATGGATATTAAATCTTGTGGCTAAAACCTTTGAATAACGGTAAAAACAACCAAATCCTTTTAGTTTTTATTCGGACTGAAAAGATGTGGATAAGCCCAGTAATTCGAGATGTGAACCATAAACCAGGTCAACAAACCTGCTTGAACCCTCTACGGCTCTATTTAGACTTTAGTTTTTCAGTGTGTGTGGTGCCACGCTGTGTTCATGAGTGACAGCCTGTGATTGGATTACAGCAGACACAGATCAGTGTGGACCAGCAGCCTCAGGCCTCAGGGGCCTGCAGTGTTCCACTGTACGCCACTGTCCTGCAGTGAATACCTGGAAAATGCTGAATTCTTAGAACGAGCCTCTCCACAGACCAGGGGTTTCATTTGTTACAACAGTACATGGACTAAAAGAGTACCTTAAGACAAAACTTAACACGTACGTAGAAAAATATTCAGATTTCTAAAACGCTCCGTACGCACTGCAGCAGGTCATTTCCTCCTCGATCTGCACAGATGAGTCCGCCTCCTCCTTTTCACCATATAAGGACAATGCAAAGTGATTATGAATGAGATTTACTGAAACATGAGCTGATAATGAGTGGGTTTGATTGACACACGGAGTGACAGAGGGCGGGGCAGAGAGCCGCTGCAGCAGAGACAGGCATGTGATCTTTAGCCCTCTGCCTCCTGAAAACTCTGAACACAAGGTGCAGAGTTTGTGGACACAATCTCATGCAACATCATGTACGTCACCTTATTTAGTACGAACACACGCTTTATAAATGAGACCCCTGAGCTGTAACTTGGCCTGGTGACGTCACGTCACCTGCTTGTTTCCATGGAGATAGATATGGTTAATCCCATACTGTGGAACATTCCAGGCAAAGCCAACACATTTCCGTGGAGACAACCATGTGACAGACAAAAACTCACAACCATCTCAGAGAAGTGCTATTACAAAATATGACATTTGAAAGGTTAAAGTGATGGGCATTTACCAAATAATACTATCAATTATGATAGCTATCCAATACCAATGAGTTCTGTGTTCAAAAGGCATGGAAACTCCTCTATTATTAAGCATTTTACCATGCTACTATATATTGACAATATACTTTCAAAATGTAAGTTTCATAGTTTTTAATATTTGTCCATACCTTGTCAGTATGAACATGTTGATAGTTTGCGTCACAAAATAGTAAGAAAATAGTTTGCAAATATGAGCTTTTTCATGTATTTCCTTTGATTATTGAAAAATGACATTGACGTGGCCTACATTTTTCAGCCCTACGTTTGACCCGGAGTTTGACTTTGTTGAATAATCACAGGAAATCAGAATCAGAATCAGAATCAGAATAGGTTTATTGCCATTGTCAATGAACAAACTTCACAGACATAGGAACTTGTCTCGGCATGAAGGTGCAACACAAAACACTGAGCAATAATAAAACAACATATATTCAGTCAAACAAAAGGGCATGCATTTAAGCGGACATATTTAAAATTACTATATAGTATAAAATAAAAATAAAAAATAGGCATTGCTATGTACACAAGGTTTTACAGTTTAAGTTTAAAAGTTGTAGTGCAGAAAGTGACAGTGCAGTGAGTGATGAGTACAGTAGTTTAAAGTTACAGGTGTTTAGAAGTGTTCATGAGTCCAACGGCAGAGGGGAAAGAAACTATTCGTGTGGCGGGAGGTTCTGGTCCGGATGGGCCGTAGCCCCCTGCCTGAGGGGGAGTTGGTTCAAATAAACCATTGTCCAGGGTGAGAAGGGTCAGCTGTGATCCGAACCTGCTCGTTCCAGAGCCCTGGAGACGTACAGGTCCTGCAGAAGATGGAAGTCTGCAGCCGATCACCTTCTCAGCAGAACGCACAATGCGCTGTAGTCTCTGTTTGTCCCTGGCTGTGGCTCCAGCAGAGGGCGCTGTAGTCTCTGTTTGTCCCTGGCTGTGGCGTCCAGCGTACCACACGGTGATGGAGGAGGTGAGGATGGACTCAATGATGGCCGTGTAGAAACTGCACCATCATCTGCACTGGCAGCTTGGCTTTCCTCAGCTGCCGCAGGAAGTACATCCTCTGCTGGGCCTTCTTGATGAGGAAGCTGATGGATGGGACTCCCACTTGAAGGTCACTGGGTGATGTGGTGGTGCCCAGGAAGCGGAAGGAGTTCCACGGTGGTGATGGGGGAGTCTGTCATGACAAGGGGGGGGCTGGGGGGCTGTGACTTTCCTGAAGTCCACGATCATCTCCACTGTCTTCTGGGCGTTGAACTCCAGGTTGTTACCGCTGCACCAGGACACCAGCCGATCCACCTCCCTCCTGTAGACAGACTCATCCCCGTCTGAGATGAGCCCGATGAGGGTGGTGTCGTCCGCAAACCTGATCAGTTTTACGGAGTCGTGGCTGGAGGTGCAGCCAGTTGTTTGTGTACAGGGAGAAGAGCAGAGGGGAAAGTACACAGCCCTGTGGAGCTCCTGTGCTGAGGTCCGAGTGTCTGAGACATTCTTCCCCCAGCCGCACGCACTGCCTCCGATCCGTCAGGAAGTCAGTGATCCACCTGCAGGTGGAGTCGGGCACGTTGAGCTGGGGAGAGCTTGTCCTGGAGCAGAGCAGGGAGGATGGTGTTGAACGCAGAGCTGAAGTCCACAAACAGGATCCTGGCGTAGGTTTCCCGGGGAGTCCAGATGCTGCAGGATGAAGGTGTGGAGTGCCAGTTAATGGCGTCGGTCTACAGACCTGTTGGCTCTGTAGGCGAACTGCAGGGGGTCCAGCAGGGAGGAGGTGAAGGACTAGAGGTGGGAGCAAGACCAGGCGTTCAAATGACTTCATGACTACAGACGTCAGCGCCACAGGCCTGTAGTCATTAAGTCCAGTGATCCGGCGGGCTTCTTGGGGACAGGGACAATGATGGCAGACTTGAAGCAGGCTGGGACATGGCATGACCCCAGGGAGGTGTTAAAAATGTCTGTGAAGACGGAGGTTAACTCTCCTGCGCAATGTCTACACAGAGCAGTGGGCGGGGCTAGTGGGTAGATGAAAATGTCAAAAGACAACTCAAGATTGAGACAGTACTTCAGTGATTTCATGAGGCTGGTGCAATAGTTTGTGCAATAGTGGCGCAGAGGTCAGAGAAGCACACTTCTGTTTTTGCTCACGCTTTCACATCCACAAAACAGTGCTGGGAAAAGACGTCGTCCCTGTGGAGACACATACAGCGGGTTATAATGACCTGTGCTCAGTTCTCACATTTACAGCAGATTGTGGAATAAAAACAGTGGTTGATTTTAAATGAAACATTATATTCAGAATGATGTTCATTTGTCCCAGGGAATTTCCAGCCAGAAGAAGAAAGTAACTAAATCTCCAGTAGAAATGAAAGTTCAGGCACGTGGCGCTCGTGAGTGATGAACATGTCTGCAGTCTTGTCCCCATTTCCCACTGCACTGTCCTCCACAATCAGCCTACAAGCAAAAAAAAGAACATTTAAATTATATTCTATGTCTAGAATGTTCCAAATGGCATTGAACATATCCATGTCTGTTTTATGCTATAATATAAGAGTGAAAACTATATTCAGGAGCTATTATTTAAGTGTAAACAAAACATGTACAGCCAAAATGTACAGTTAATCCCAAAAGGGCAAAAATATTACCTAATACTCTTATTTGAAAGTTTACAGCATACATTTTTTTCATTTTAATTTTAATCAGCTCTATCTGCCCAGTGAGCTTGCTCAAAGTAGGGTAAATATCTGAGTTCTCAGACTCGACAGATTGACGATGACTCTTGGATGTCACTGACTGGCCTGGGAGCTTGAGAGTTCTGCACAGCCTACACCTTGGGTCTTGTCTGGTGCTCAGAGCCTGTTCCTGTGCAGCCATGATGAGTGCCTCTGTGCTGTCCTTCAGACCGGCCCGCTCTAGCCATTGGGAGGATTTATTGATATCAGCCGCTTCAGTTATGTTCTGGTGGTACATCCCATGTAGGGGCGTGTCCTCCCATGATGGTCCCTCCTCCAGCAC
>BJKM01000131.1:425000-572500 GCA_015082035.1 Chaenogobius annularis | reverse complement strand
TGATTTCACTGCATGTCCTTCCTTTCTCTCTCACCCCCATTTCACACTTTCCTCTCCTGTCTAATAAAGCCTACGGGCCAAAAAATCTTTAGTAAAATACAATAAAGAAATAACTGGGAGGTTTATTCAATAACATTCGAATTGTACTTTAAAGTTGATGACTTGAAAATGATGATGACTGTCATTTGCGTCATACATTGGGACACAGTGTACGTAGACATACATACAGACAACATTCCATATCATCTCAATGCTGATATCTTGCCCAGAGTTACCTCTAAGTTATATTAAATATAACATGTTAAACGTGTTGCGTTATGTAAACCACTTTGTATCCTTGCTGTCCTCCAATCCCATACGGAGCCTGTCACTGGGACAAAAATTCTGGACTTCAAAGTCCAAAGCTTTCGCTCAGGTTAACATTCTGGCCTGAGTTTGTGTTCAAGCCTGTTTTTCCACTTCGTTCATACAATTGTCTGAGTTTCTGAGATCACATGGTTTCAGCAACAGGAGAATGCAGGAGAAAATACTTAGTAGAACGTGCAGTCTACTACAGATGTTAGCTCCAGCTCTAATTCAATTAGTGGTGCTGAGCAGGCCTGACCTCACAGCTCCACATCATTAGCACATTACACACTTTACTCCCTCTGACCTTTTCTCCTCTTCCTCCACCACAACCCAATGTGACTCGCTCAGTCCATCTCCTGCTCTCCTGCTCCTCTGCTCCTCTGCTCCTCTGCTCTGCTCTTCTGCTGCTCCTCTGCTCGGTCCAACATCAGTCCTGCCCCCGACCTGAACCTCCTCCACACTCCTGTCCTCTCATGGTGTTCCTGACCTGTAGAACCTTGTGAGTCCTATGCACCCCGGTCCTCTGAAAGTTCTATCCATCCTGTGCTGGTTCAAACATGCTTTTAGTTGGGTAAAGGAAAAGTTAAGGTTCTGCCGCGAGGGATTTCACCGGAATTTAACAAATGGATAATTGTTCCAGCATCCCCTGTCCTCAGACTCTATAATCACACTCGGTCCAGTCGTGTGGTGTGGACCTCAGACTCTATAATCACACTGGGTCCAGTCGTGTGGTGTGGACCTCAGACTCTATAATCACACTGGGTCCAGTCGTGTGGTGTGGACCTCAGACTCTATAATCACACTTCACCTGGGCCAAGTCGTGGTGGTGTGGTCCTCAGACTGCTATATATATAATATGGACCGGAGAGTGCGAAACAGCGTTGCAAGATCGTAGGGTGCGTTGTTACCAGTTTGACGATCTGACTTATACATACACGAGTATAATAACTGGCCCAGTCGTTGGTGTGGGTTCATCTGTATCTATATAGTTATATGGGTCCAGTCGTGGTCGGTGTGGAGCTCAAGCTTCTATAACATCACACGGGGCCCAGTCGCGCGCTCGCGCTGTGGACCTCAGAACTCTATGAATCAACTGGGCCCAGGTCGCGTGGTGTGGACCTTCAAGACTCTATAAAGTCACACTGGGTCGAGTTCGCAGTTATGTGACGCGCTCAGACTCTATAATTACACTCAGCCCAGTCGCTGTAGTGTGGACCTCAGACTCTATAATCATACTGGGTCCAGTCGTCGTGGTGTGGACTCAGACCTTATAATACACACTGGGTCCATGACACACAGGGTGTTCTATCTGCTATGAGCGGACCATCCTGAGACCCTAATAAATCACATCTGGGTCCAGTCGCGGTAGTGTAGACCTCAGACTCTATAAATCAAGAGCTCTCCATGTTGTTCCAAATTCGTGTGAGTGGTAGCGACGATACAGATGTATACCGAATAACACAAGGTGAAGTATATATGCTCTACTCTACTCGGAGAGGGTGGTTGGGACCTCAGACGCTATAGAGACTGTAACGCGGGTCAGGAGTCGGACGAGTGTATACGCTCATCGATTCTAGCGGAGATATAGAGAGAGAGCACATATGCTCTAGGGAAGTGCCACGCCGTCTATGTGTATTTATATGCATGTATCTGGACTATGCATTTGGTGAATAAGATCACACTGAGGGGTCCAGTCAGCAGTGGTGTGACCTCAGACTCTATAATAAATATATCGAAAAACTCGTCAGTCGCGTGGTGTGGACCTCAGACTCTATAATCACACTGGGGTCCAGGTCGTGTGTTGGAAGAGGGTGTGTAGGGTGGACCTCCAGACGCTATAATCACAACTGGGTCCAGTCGCGTAAGGTGTGGACCTCAACCTATAATCACACTCGGATCCAGTCTGCGTGTGTGGACTCCCACTCTATAATCACCATCTCGGGATCCCCGATTGATTCAATCGTGGCTCGTGAGTGATAACTTAACATAGAGTAATAACATACGAAACAAATTTTACAATTGATCCTGTATTTTTCCAATAATTTATTTAAAAACTGGACTAAGTAAATGGCGCATAACCACTATGTCAAGTCAGTATTAAGTGGGTGTTAGATTGGAATTCTACGCTACATCCTCTTATACTCATTAAACCCAACATTCTATACTGCCAGGTTTAAGATATCACAGTCTCCGCCTAATCTTGTGTACGATGAGGTAGTCCATCTCGTCTATCTTTGAATCATCGTTGATCATATAAGACAAAGCAGCGCTGTCATGGGAGAGGCGTCCTCACCTATAAATCGTGTTGCATCAAAGTCCAGCCTATTATCTGTCGTGTGGACCTCTGCACGAATATGACAGATTTCACCCGCACTAAGAGCACTGATCTGAGAATAAGAGGATATCCTCTCGCATCGTCGAGATGTCCGGGGCAGTCGCGTCTCTGCGTCTCGCGAGTAGTTCTACGACGGGTGTTGCACAAAGAGAGCTCCAGGCCCATCTCTTCATCGATGAGGGATGATCTCACAACAATGCGCCACGGGTATAGTGCGTGTATTGATTGCTCAGATGTGTACTGTGTATCGTCAATAAATTATCAGCACATCTATAACATATGTAAGATACTGATTATATATGTTTTGGCTTTATTACTATATGTACAGCATCCGAAGAAGAGTGAGTTATTATGCTCTCTCTGAGAGTGGATACACTTCGGGAGGTTAGAGTCGATGGAGATAAATACTGTATTGTCACCACTGTTTTCATGATTTTGAGACTTCTATTATACACTCACAATAGAGAACACAGTAACTTGGTGGTATTTCTGTATGATTGCTGTAAGGTGTTAGTGAGAGACAGTATTTCAAGTTCCGTCATGTAAAGGAAAATATTTCGCGAGCTCACTATTTCGTGTAGAATGAGTTCCGCGTGGCTGGGTAATTAATCTGAGTAGTGTTGACGATCATGACTATATATATATATATATATATTATACAGGAGCGATATCGCAGAGAAGACGAGGATATACTAGTGTTCTATCAGTGCTAGAGGCTTTGGAAGGAAGCGCGTAGTAGAGATATGGAGATTTAGTTGTAGCGCATCCATCTGAGAGAGAAGAGAGGAGTAGATAGTTAGTATTCAGCATTATTCGATCAAGCGAGAGAGAAGTGGGTGAGCTAACAGAGTAGCTCATCGGTTAGGAGCACTTTGCTTCATGATTTGGTAACATGATAAATCTAATCACAAAATGTTAGAGATAAGAGGTATAATACTAGATTCAAGTGAAATGCTTCTCTCATTACGCCATTTGCTCATGCCTAAATAAATGTGTTGAACTCAAATTGTAAGGAATGTCTGAAAGTAAGGGGTTGTGTCCATCCTCAGAGAAAACGCGTATGTGTTTTTATATAACCAGCAATAGCGAGCTAAACGAAAAGAGAAGGAACATGAGGTTCACACAAAATACAAGTAGAGACCAATATATTTAACCAAATTTAAACGAAAACATCCACTCATCTATACATTTAGTCCTGGCATCTGTTCCCAATAAATCCAGTCTTTTTGAATTTCAATTCATTTGAATCTTCCTCACATGAGAGGTAAAATTATGCGAATGAGCTTCTATTCATTCATAGTATTTCCAGTCTCAGATTCAATGATCTTTTCCTATATTTTGTTTTGGGGCCTTCTGCCAAGAGTAATCTACTCTCACGCGTTCATTAATGTTAATGTTCTTTATATGTTCAGACGAATAAAGGCGTCGATTATCTTTCATATGAATGCGCAGTGTTTCGATCACTAGAGTTATGCATATTCTCTGAGCATCTGCTAACCGTTGAACTGCTGTACTTAGAAGTGTGTAGAAGCATTATTATTGCCATTGTTTAAGACCAATGCACTGTGACCAGAATCCTATCTTTTTCTGCACAGATTTCTGGTTCTTCAGCACCATCTAACTACTTTGGCAACTGGGCTTTTATGTAGTAATTATATGATTGTTATAAGAATTCTTACTAGTAAAGGTCAAACAAACTAGAACTCCCTCAGAGAGTTCAGAAGTTGCAAAGCCTGGATACGCAGTAAAGCTTCTGTGAAACCTCTTAGCACCACCAATTCAATTCAATTTAGTTTGTAGCAGCGGTTTTTCCTCAAAGGCAAAGTAAAGTCCAACAACTGAAACTGCAAGCCTTCTTTCCACACAAGCAAATGGCACCTTTAAAGCTAAACCCTGGCTCACTCCAGATAAACTCATCGCCATATTTTTTTCAAACTCTTGAGAATCTAATCTTGTTAGGCTTGCGCCTGTTTGGTTTGAGCCGGCCATTGAGGACTGTCGTGGAAAACTTCAGTAATAGTTAATCAAGAAATGAAATAAACGATCGGAACAGAAGTTGTAGTTGTCTCAAAAGTAATGGTTTAATTCAGTGTAAATCCTGAATTCATCTGTCCCTGATACCGTTGTCTGTCCCTTCCAGGATTCGGCCACACCAAGGGAAACCGTTCTTTTATACAATACAGGTTGAACAAATCACATGACAGTACATACTCGATATCAATTGGTTTCGTGGGCCAGATGCAAATACAGGAACAGGTGGGTTTTTTTGTTGATTGCATTCGAGACTTTGGCTGTCTGGTTCTGTTAAAGCAATTCCCTACAAGCTGTTGCTTGACAGAGCACCGAGGATTATTGCATAAGAGGCTCCCCCACTCATAACATGGAACCACTATGTGGGAGTGTATGAATATTACAACACCTGAGTAGGAGCTGTCCACTTATCGATCTTTTTGTAGTGCTAGATCACCTCAAGCGGCTTCCTGATTGAAATTTAGCAATTTTGGATGTGCGAGTTGGTCGTTAGCCGTTGGTCGTGTCCTGCCTTCTCTATTTGCAAAATGTTGCAATCAAAGTACACACAATGTCGTTTGTTTCAATTTTTTCGCTCTGCCATTCAAGCTATATGGAGCCTGAGTTACACAACAATCAGGCAAGAGTCCTTGCAGTTTGGTGAGAGAGCAAAAGAATCAATCCTGATATTTGGAGGTGTGCAGACTTGTATTATATATTCGCAGTGATACATGCAATTACAAATAACTTCGAGCGCTAGAGCGCCATGCAGATATCACCCGTTAAGAGGTACGGCGATAGAACACTGTATGCTAGTGTTTAGAAAGAATAGCATGTGTAAGAAATCGATGATGACATTAGTAAACCTGGTTATCCTCCACTCAGATAAAAGCATTGCTATTTGATTACAATTAGATTTGAGTCTAAAGCAAACTCGTCTTTGTTCATGGAAGGATGGGAGAATATGGAAGTACTAACCGCTAAAGTGCCTCAGTCGATAATCCATCACCTAATTATAAGGTAAACCCGTATTTATGCTGTGTCCCCCAAACATCCTAAAACCGATAAGCGAAGCGCGCCTGTGAGAGTCACTATATTTATGTATTTTGGCACAATTGGGATAAGGCTGGATTGGACTGACGCAAGGAGATCACCCGCTTCACTTTTGTGTCTGATCTAAAGCTGGTGTTAGTGGAACAAAAAAAACTGGGATACCTAAGGGTAATTCTTGTACTGCACCTACACACGACTAATGAAAAGCCAATCGCGTACCAGCGTGAGGTCCATAAGCTCTCTCACAGCTGTTCTGATGGATTATCGTTTTTAACCCACACACACACAATATAATAACATAACAACTTTGGCAAATACACATAGTCCAACTATACTCAATGAGTTTGTGGCTTTCAAAATATTTACATTACCAGTAATTATCATATCATACGCAAGAACATCCAGGAACGAATTCTCACATTTCCAGTTTATATTCGAAGGAATGTACAGTTTGAATGCAGGACTGGGGAGGGGAATCACAGTCGTGACACACATGTTCGAATTATTTTACCCAATATTCGCAGGGAGAGAATATGGAAGATACACGAGATATGCCTAACGTCATGTTCTCTACATCAACACATCTCCTTTTAAATTAAACTCCTTGCTTACCGTTCCCTTTCTCTTTCCAAAAACATCTCCGACTCATCTTGGCTCTATGCTGTATACCTTAACACACACAATCCTTCTCACGTCACATCAATCCGTTCTTCTATCCTCATTTTTCTTCCCTTTCTTCTTCTTCTCTGTTTTTTCCTTTTCGTAGACCCCATTCTAACTTTATCCATCCTCTCCATTTCCCTCTCTTCCTCTCCTCCCTCCCTCCCGATTGGCCTTGCGTGGCGTCTCTGATCTTGCTGCAAAGGTCAAACTCAAGTCTTGCCTCTGACTCTCGCAACGCTGCTACGAGGTGTCGAGGCTCTCTGACTGACTGCTCCAGACTAATTCTAAGTCGCACTGATATGCATATCATCCACTAAAAGATACAATCTATATCCGCCTCTCTCACCGCACGATTCTCCATTCTCCTCGCCTCTCCGTAATCCTTCTCCGAAAGACACTTCGCTATCCCTGCCTCTCCTTTCCTTCTTCACTTCTTCCTCATCGTCCTTCATGCCTTTTTCTACTACATAAGCGCTACTCATTTTCCTTCTTTCTACCTAACAACTCAAATCTACTCCCGTCTCCGACTCCGCTACCCTCTCTTTGTCTCTTTCTGCGTATTCCACGTCCTGCTTGGGGCAAATGCTCTCTTTCCCTCACCCCTTACATCCTCTTCTCCTCCCATACACTACCCCTCCCCTATCACCTTCTCAGACATCAGTCTCTTTCTCTCTTCCTTGTCTTCTCTCTCTTAGCTCTTCCAATATTTTCCACTATAGATTCGAAAGTGCCGTCGATTCTCGGTCGCTTACCTCTTCCTCTTCCTCCCTCTCTCCCGGAGTTTTTCTGCTCTTCCATCGCCTCTGTCATACTCCTATCTCGAGAATCACCTCTTCCTGTACCAGCCTCCTGATCTTGTCTCTCTTCTGAACTCCTAATTCAATACCCTTCCTCTTTCCTCATCTCCTACTCTCCCGTCTCATACACCCTACGACCTTCTGATTGCACGACTGGATCCTGGCTTTCCCGTTTTCAGAATTCTGCTCGAATATCATGTCTCAAGCTTTAGTCGAACATCCCTTTCTACAAGTCACCTCTCTTGGACACACTTGGTACTTCTGGGATTTCAGACACACTCCTTTCCTACCAGTCCCATTTTCCTTTATTTCACATCACTTTCCCTTTTCTTCTCAGTGTACATACACTTACTCCTGGTACCCTCTCTCCTCTCCCTCACTCCCTCTTCCTCTCCCTTCCTACCTCTCTCTCTCCTATAATCAGCATTGGGCACCACTCTCACTTGTCAGTTTCCCTGTCTTCATTCTGCTTTTGACGTCCCTACTTTCACCGTCGGACACCTCCATTTCTTATAGTTAACCATCGTACGCTGTCTCCAGTTTCTAATATTTTCCTTCAATTCTACTCGAGTAATTTAATTATATTCATTTCACTTTGGGCTGGACTCGTATTTATTGATCTTTCATAATTGTATTCACTAAGTCGGTTACTACTCTTACACTAAGTTGCCCCAGTCTATACATCATTGCTGAACCCTGTTGTACTTACGAAAGTCAAAAACCAAAACGTTGCCTAAGTGAATGCCTTTGCGACAATGATCAGACTCAAATTGGCTGCTGAACCTACCTTTAGAAAACTCTACATTCAATCGAATTATACCCTTATATTCAAACTACTCCATCAGTTTGTAAACTACTCAAAACTTAACCTACTGATGCCTCTTGTCATCCTCTCTATCTGGTATTACCGCATTGGCATTCCACTTTCGTGCACGTCAATTCTCTATCTTTGCAAAAATAAAGAGGGAAAAATACTCTTAGTTTTGTTTTTCTGTTTCTGGGCCTCTTCTCTGCCATGGCATCCATCCTATCTAACTTTCTCTACACTACAGAATCCAATCGGAGTACGACTAGGAAAGTCCTTTTTTCATAGTCTACCCTCATTCCCAATCATAATTACTGTAGAGTTTTACCCCATATTTGGACAAAGTCTAAATTCTATGCAGATGATCTCTGGTGCAAGTTGCTACTAACGTCGCCTTGCACGAGTGTACGATATGAATCCGTATTCAAATGTGTGACAGTGGGACCTCCGATTAGTGGATGTCGAATGGAGGACGACAGTGACATGTACCCTGGAGGTTTCACTGAATCAGTTATGTCAATGTAATTTCCATCTTTAAATACTTTCAAAGTAAAATTTACAATTCGCGGCTATTCACATCTCACGTTTTTTATTTTCTTTCTTGTAATAGTTACAACTTGTGAGCCAGGAGTGGTCCTAGTAGCAAAGGTTTCGGCTGCCAAACGAAAGCCGTGATCTGAAGACTGGTCTGAGGTGTCTACGTCTCTCTTTGTCGTACGCGTTGGCCACATTTAACAATGGTCCAATATATTGTCGCATTAGGGCTTTAGGGCCTGTAGACAACCCAAAGCGATTAGGTTCTGCTAAATGTCTCGAAGTGGTAAATTTGATGGTAAGTTGTTTTTATTATTTCGAGAGACAGTCTGAAGGTGTAAGTTCAACGGATCTACGTGCGAAGTTCTTGAGTTTGGCAATGAGTGGAGTCTCCTTCTCACGAAGATTGAGGGCAGATACTATAAAGCGCGGGCCCCATCTACCAACCATGTAAACCAAAGGGTAGTGAGTAAGTAAACGGCTTTTGACCCATTATGGGTATTACTTTGTGGAGTAGATTACATATTACATTTTGCAAGACAGTCGGTGTGTAGTCTACGGCACTAGGAGGGGCACACAGCGAAAGTATAGCTCCGCTTGTTGAGACATCCCAAATAGGGTATAACTGGAATATTTAATCCAGTATCAGAAAATCAGAATCCAGAAAAGTCTAGCAAAGAGTTTACATTGGCCTTGGGAGTTATACAATGAACGGCATAGAGGTCTACTATATTATCGCATCACGGCAGAAGTTGTCTCGGTCCATAAGCCGTGTGTTGCGCATAAACATAAAACACTGAGCGTAATAAAAACAAGCAATTAGTCACGTCAATGCTGGAAAACATTAAGTTGATGCGGTTGGCTTGTAACTAACTTTAACGGTATGAATACTTACAGTTTGAGGTCATTGTGATTGTGTTCTCGATTGTGGCCTAGTGGCTACAACAATATGCACACTTCCTAGTTTATTGCACCTCCCTGCGCATTGAGACGAGCATGGAATTGCTATTTCTCGACTGTCATTCTTTGAGAATTTGTGGTATAGATTGATCTGATTGTCATGCTATACATGAGATAGCTACAGAAACCACCCTCTCATGGGGATGTGTAGGCTTTGTGTTCATGCTAAGCAAAGGTGGGTACACTGTACAGGTAAAATCATTTGTTGAGTGACAATAATATTCAGATTGCGATAGCCTGAGACACTACAGAATGCCGTAGGATTGTAATGTCACTATGATTGTAGCTTCTAGACACGATGATCTTATCCAGCGCTGTTGTTGAGCTGTCTTTTGCGGTAAAGATTGAAAACATGCTAGGCTCTACAGATAACTGTACGTGAGCTCAGGAAGTAATTGAGGGGTTTGGGTGATGGGCGAGCCAGAAGCGGGAGGGTTGGCGCGGCGGAGGCTCCACCAGGTGAGGCCCCGGAAGACGGAGCAGGAGCGTGGGGCCTCCTGGAGCTGTGGGGGCTCACACTGGGGGCAGAGACCCCACGGTTGGAATGAAACACCGATACGGAAATGCAGAGTGAATAACAACAGCACGTGACGGACACACTGGGGAGGAAACTGCAAACAGTGCCCGCGCCCCCGGTACACAGAGCGCCGGGGAAGGGGGGGCAGCGGAGGGGGCAAGCGGAGGGGGCAGGGAGGGGGGCAGCGGAGGGGGCAGCGGAGGGGCAGCGGAGGGGCCAGCGGAGGGGGCAGGGGAGGGGGCAGTGAGCAGTGTAGTGAGCAGGGGCTGGGTGGCGCAAGTGTGAGGATGGAGGGGACGGCAGAAGAGGAAACACCTAATGTGGGAGGACGATACAACTGTCCCAATTGCTCTCAGAGTACGTGTAATCAGCGAGGCGGAGGCCAGATGAAGCCATTCCTCCTACAACTGTCAAAGACATCAAATGAGTTTTTTGGATGTCACTTAATGGGAACAAGTCAGTCAATGTGCTAGACTTTTTCCCCAGATGGTGGAGGCGGTTTATTTCATTCAGTCAAAGAGGATAAAAAGGCAAATTGGCATCAGATCAAACTCAGTCAAAAGAAAAAAGGTACAGGGCTGATGGATGATGAAGAAGGATGAAGAAGGACAGAAAGGGACTAGGAGTGGATAAACAGAAAATAATTAGCGTTTTTTCACATTGGGTTGTTTTCTTTGTGAGTTTTATTTTACTGTCGTTCCCATTTCTTCTTTTTTTCTGCATTAAAAATTGAACTCTTAACATGAACGGGGGCAGGGACAAGTGGAAGCAGGTCGCAGTAGCAGAGTAATGAAACTGAAACAATGTGGATGTGTTATTCCTACTGGAGACACACAGCACGGGGGACAAACGAGGCAGGCTGGAACAGGGTCTGGTCAGGGCCCGGTCAGGGCCAATGTTTCATTGAGCCATGGGTCTAATGTGAGCGCAGGAGTGGCAGTCCTGCTGTCTGAGCGGGTTAGACTGGGCAGTGCCACTACACCTGGAGGTGGAGGGTGGGGCGCGCTCCAGGTCGTGCAGGGGACAATAAGAGACACGCTTTTTGTCTTGATTAATATCTATGCCATAACTCACCTACAAGTCAAATGGAGCTAGTGCGCACATTGAACAGGAAGCTGAAAGATTTTAACAGCGACTCTGTGATAATAGTGGGCGGGGAACTGGAACTGTAACCACACACAGCCAGGACAGAAATACTGTGGAGGCCCCTCCGAGTGCAGCCAGCATCATTGGCCCAGTGTGTTTAGGGGAGAATGACCTGGTGGACACATGGAGACAGTGCCGAGAGTCTCCTGTTATGGCCATTCACAGCAGTCTCATGTGAAATGCAGTATACATGGGTTCGGAAAAAGGCCGGTGCAGGCAGTGCCTCGCACAGTAAGGCAGGGCGGCGGGAAGTAATGCAGGATATAGGTGGATAGGATCTATATGAGACAGACCGGCGCACTCACCACATGTGAAGGCACATACCAGGGAACGCAGGAATCTATATAGAAACCAACCACACAGGAACCATGTTAAAAGTTCTCAAATCATTTCCCTACTGGTTTTTCAGATCACCATTTGGTGATGTTGGTCTACTCTGTGCCAGTGCGTGCTCTAACGTTGCCCCTACTGGTGATTGAACTTAAGACTATTGGAAGAGAGAGAGTTCATCAAGGCTTTTGAGGAGTTTTGGGAGCAGTGGAGGATTAGGAAAACAGAGTTTATAGATGTGCTTAAGTGGTGGGAGGTGGGGAAGATCCAAATGGAATTGTTGTTTGTTCAACAATACCAGTTTTATACACACTATGGAGTTTTATATCACGAGTAAATGCAGAGAGGGAGGAGCTCCACTGCAACTGGAGAGGGAGGAGCTCCAGCAACTGGAGAGGGAAGAGCTCAAGCAACTGGAGAGGGAGGAGCTCCAAGAACTTGGAGATGGAGGACTGGAGAGGGAGGAGCTCCAGCAACTGGAGAGGGAGGTAGCATCTCTAAGAGGATGGAATCACCAGAGGAACAGAGAGCAGAAGCACATGGACAAGTAGAAGGAAGGTCTTTTATGAATGAGAGAGCAAAGGGGGCGCTAGTTAAGGCAAAAATCACCGCACTCTGTGACATTGATGCACCCACCCGCTACTTCTTTCAATTTAGAGAGGAAAGGCAACGTGGGTAATGACCTCATGCATCTCAAAATGGCCAATGGCGAGTTCACGGCTGACCCCTCCTTAATGCGGCAGGAGGCCATAGCGTTTTATTCTGAACTGTTTGGGGCCTGTGAGTGTGATGAGGAGAACCGGGGGCAGATGGCGGAGGGGCTACCGAAGCTCGAGGAGTGGGAGGCAGCAGCTCTGGCTTCACCTGTCACTCTGGAGGAAATGACCAACTGCGGTGCAACAGCTCAACTGTGGACGAGCCCCAGGAATCGATGGACTACCTCCAGATTTCTATAAGAGATTTTGGTCGGTGTTGGGGCACAACATGCACATGGGGCAGACCCCCTCTCAGCTGTACTAGAGTGGTCTTGGCTCTTCTTCCCAAGAAGGGAGACCTGACTTTGTTGGAAAAACTGGAGACCCTCTCATTGCTTTGCACCGACTACAAAACAATTGCCAAGGTTTTCTCCAATAGACTTAAGGATTATTTGGACTCAATAATCCCCCATTCTCAAACGTACTGTATCCCAGGCCGGACCATTATGGACAGCCTGTTTCTCATTCGGGACATTATTGACATCGCAGGAGTAAAGGGGTTGGACGTGGGCCTTTTGATATGGTGGACCATAAATATTTGTTTCACATCATGGAAGCGTTTGGGTTTCCCTCACAGTTCACTACATGGATTAAGACCCTATACGCAGGAGCTTCAGTGTTGCTAAGGGTAGGAGGTGGGCTCAGCCGGCCGGTGGAGGTAAGCAGGGGCATCCGGCAGGGTTGTCCTTTGTCAGGAATGCTCTATGTTCTTGCCATTGAGCCTCTGCTCCATCAGCTCAGCTCTGGTTTGAGGGGCTTCTTCTGGAGCAGGCATCACAGCCCTTTCGTGTGTTGGCATACGCGGACGACATCACGGTGGTCATTGCTGGGCGTTCGGATGTGGTGACTTTACAGCAGCAAAAATTGTGCCTATGAGCGTGCCTCATCAGCCTGTGTAAACTGGAACAAATGTGAAGGTTATCTTCTTGGACAGTGGGCACAGGAGGTGAGACCCACCCTTCCAACAGGGCTGCAGTGGAGCACTGATGGGATCAAGTGCTTAGGAGTGTATCTGGGGAGCGAGCTGTTTCAGGCTAAGAACTGGGCAGGTCTGAGGAAAAGGTGAGTGCCCGATTGTCTGGATGGACCTGGGTCCAGCCCCAGCTGTCTTACAGGGGGAGAGTTTACGGCTAACACTTTGGCTGCCTCCTGTCTCTGGCCCCGGTTCACTGTGTTGCAACCTCCAGACTCTGTGGTGGAGAACATTCAAAGGAGGCTGGTGGATTTCGTTTGGGGAGGTTCTTTACCTGCGGTGCTTTACCTGCCTGTGGAGGACAGGGGTTGGTGGACCTTTACGGCCGTTTTGGCGGCGCTTTGCATGAGAGTTGTGCAGCGGTTCCTCTATGGTCCTCAGCAGTTGTGGACGGAGACAGCGGCAGTCCTGCTGCAGGAAGTGGAAAGGTTGAAATACGACAAACATCTATTCCTCCTGGACCTTAAAAGACTGGATCTGTCGAGAACTTCAGGCTTTTATCGCTCTGCGCTGAGAGCCTGGAGCTCAGTGCTTGACTGCTCCAGGGAGGAGCCACATGGACATGCTGGCCAGGAACCCCTGTTTTCTAACACCATGGTAACGAGCAGCCTGTTGGACTCAGTGCAGGTGAGACAGGCGTTCGTTGCAGCAGGACTGACCAAGCTGGTTGACTTAAGAACTGAGCGAGGGTGGAAGAGTGCGGCTCATCTGAGTCAGGAAACTGGGGTGAGGTCTGAGCGGGTCTGAGCGGGTCTGAGCGGGTGCTGCAGAGACTGTTGCAGGAGGTGCAGTGTGGACCCCCAGTGCGGTTCAGGGAGGAACTGGGCCTTTATGGACTCCTCCCATTAAACCGGCTTGTCTCTCTCTGTCTCTCTCTGTCTCTGTCTCTCTCTGTCTCTCTCTGTCTCTCTCTGTCTCTCTCTCTCTCCGTCCTCTCTCTCTCTCTTCCTCCCTCCCTCTCTTTTCACCCTCCCTCTCTCCTCTCTGTCCCTCCCATCTCTCCCTAACTCTCTTCTCTCCTCCCCTCTCCTCCCTCTCTCTCCTCTCCCTCCCTCCCTCTCTTTCACCCTCCCTCTCTCCTCTCTGTCCCTCCCATCTCTCACTCCCTCTCTCCTCTCACTCTGTCCCTCACTCTCTTCTCTCCTCCCCTTTCCGTCTCTCTCTCTCTCCTCTCTCTCTCTCTTCCTCCCTCACTCTCTTTTCACCCTCCTCTCTCTCCTCTCCCTCCCTCTCTCCACTCACTCCTCTCTCCTCTCCCTCCCTCACTCTCTTTTCACCCTCCCTCTCCCTCCCTCTCTCCACTCACTCCCTCTCTCCTCTCTGTCCCCCATCTCTCCCTCCCTCTCACCTCTCCCTCTGTCCCTCACTCTCTTCTCTCCTCCCTCCTCTCCTCCCTCTCTCTCCTCTCCCTCCCTCCCTCTCTTTTCACCCTCCCTCTCACCTCTCTGTCCCTCCCATCTCTCCCTCCCTCTTTCCTCTCCCTCTGTCCCTCACTCTCTTCTCTCCTCCCCTCTCCATCCCTCTTTGTCTCTCTCTCTCCTCTCTCTCCTCTCCCTCCCTCCCTCCTCCACCTCTGGCTCTAACTGAAACACTTGACTTGTACCATCTCTCTTCAGAGCACTGTAAAAACATTGGAGTATTCCGTGATCTCTCCGACCTGCAGACACATGGGCGGAGCTTGGATCAGGCTCATCCCTCTCCTCCGCTCATTCACTCCTTAGTAGTCCGGAAAAAGAACCAGTTTTTTTCTCTACATCTTTTGCACATGATTTGACACAATATTTTTTGTTTCTACAGTTTTTGCAATTTCTTGATTGTCATTTCAAATTGTAATTTTGATCGAATTGCAATATTTGGCAGCCTTACTTCCTCGTACAGATTAGTACGTCTTTCTGCACAATGTATTGATCAGGACCGGGTGCTGTCGTTAGTTGCCATGGGAACAGGCGCTGCTTCCTTGATTCTGGTGGCAGCTCTCTCTCTTGATTGGACAGGGCAGACTGCTGATGCGCTCTGCCCAGAGCCTGGTGCATTGTGGGAGATAAGGTACAATCTGATTTAGTGTTGGTTACTCAAGCGTTACTCAACAAGAGCATCTCTTAAAGGTCCACTACGTAACATGTCCTCTCCACACACCTGACTAGTAACTTGTAACACCTAGACTTGTTTGTCTCTGTGAAGATGTTGTTTGCCTGGAATGCTGCACAGTGTGGCATTAACTGATCAGTCTCCATGGAGACAAGCAGGTCAATCAGTGTCATCAACTGAGTTTCCATCATCCTATTTTTCACAGGAGGTGGAAACGCCAAACATCACATTTAGAACCCTGAATTCACATTCACACACTCCCGCTTGAACTGGACTTGGTTTTATGCGCGGAACAGCTGAAGTGTATTCTGAAAGGTGAGGACACTTTTAAGTCGCATAAACGAATATTTGCCCTGCACCAGATGCACCGGAGCAGACACGGAGATGAACGAAGACTAAATCTAAGACATCGATCTACATGATCAGGTTCAGGTTGTTCTCAGCAGAGGTAAACAAACATGGCTGCGCCGCACAAGGCCTGCAGCTCAGACTAAAAACAAAACGTGTGCCAAATATAACTTGCTCGGAAACACACACACTAATCTTCGTGTGAGGAGAAACTCCAGGATAGTTCATGTTTGTCCAACATTAAAATGTTGCGAGACTTCAGTCTTTGTTCTTTTCAACTTCAGTGTGACATTTTGTCCAAAATAGAAGCCTTTTCATTTGGGAGTAAACCTGTTTTATATCATCATTAAAGTGTTAACATCCGGCTAAAGTTTGAATAGAACAGACAGGCAGCTGCTGTAACCAGGGCAACCAACAACCAGATATGCGCTGGAACAGTTAGAACAGAACAAAATGATTCACTTTACTTTTGTGAGGGTGGAAACACAGTTATTGAAGGCTTCTTGTTCTCTTTTGCATGGTTTTCCTTGGCTGGGATGGAGGAGAAGGTCAGGAGCAGATTTCAGCTTGTGTTCATGGATGATCACATTCCCTGAGCATGTGGAGGGTCAGGCAGCACCCTTGGGTGACTGCCTGGGTGTTGGTTTGTTTCCTGGAGCAGAGCAGGTGAGAAGCTCTCCAGATGTCTCCTTTGTGAGCAGATGGAGCGAGGTGTGAGTGCTGAACAATGCAAAAGGCTCAACCATCCAGGAGCAGGAAGTGAATGAGCCCGTTTCCAGTAGAAAGTTGTTTTAGATCAATAATGCGGTTTAAAATGAACAAAATGTAAAAGGATGATACAGTTTCATTCTAAATATCGGGCTAAAGCGTAATATAGCTGCTCAAAAGGCTGTCCCCGCTGTACAAGAGTGGAGCCAGACTGGACTGGCCCTGGACCACTTGTTTGTGGTCCAAAACTGTGTACCCCTGAGATGGAAACACAGATCTGACATGTTCCTCTGGTCAGCACACCAGTGACCACACACACGCACACACACACGCACACACACACACGCACACACACACACACACACACACGCACGCACACACACGCACCACGCACACCACACACGCACACGCACACACACAGCACACCAGCACACCAGTGACCACACACACACACGCACACACACACACACACACACACACACGCACACGCACACACACCAGCACACCAGTGACCACACACACGCACACACACACGCACACACACGCACACACGCACACAAACGCACACGCACACGCACACGCACACACACACGCACACACATGCACACACACACGCACACACGCACACACGCACAAGCACACACGCACACACACACCCGCACACACGACACACACACACGCACATACACACACACACACACACACACACACACACACACGCACACACACACACACACACGCACACACGCACACACACGCACACACAGCACACCAGTGACCACACACACGCACACACACACACGCACACACAGCACACCAGTGACCACACACACACACACGCACACACACACACGCACACCAGCACACCAGTGACCACACACACGCACACACACACACACGCACACGCACACACACCAGCACACCAGTGACCACACACACGCACACACACGCACACACACACACACACACACACACGCACACACGCGCACACACGCGCGCACGCACACGCACGCACACGCACACACACGCTCACACGCACGCACACGCACAAACACGCGCACACACGCGCACACACGCGCACACACGCACACACACGCACACACACGCACACCAGCACACCAGTGACCACACACACACGCACACGCACACGCACACGCACACACACACACTCACACACGCACACACACACACACACACACACACACACACACACACACGCACGCACGCACACACACACACACACACACACACACACGCACACACACACACACACACACACGCACACACACACATGCACAAGACAATATAATGAATTATGTATTACCTTGACATCTGTAATGATGGCTGTTGTGACTTCATAAAGTCCACACATTCTGCATTGTTTGTAGTTTGTCCTTTCAACATGCTTTTGCTTTGTTTTGGCATCTCATGTTTAAAACTCAAAATAAAGTGTCTACTGAAAACATACATTACTTTCTCTCTGTCAGGCGTTCGTTCATGAGGATTGGTGTTGTCCTTCCAGCTACTGGCAGCAGAGGGTATTACGATGGGGAAATAAACGAAAGTTAGCTCCAGACAGAAACATTCTGAATGAGTCTGGGGATGATGTATGAACAGCACAGAATTAGATCACAAAACTAGGAAATTGTGTGTTTTCTGAGGCTCGAAGGAGAGGACCTAATAAACAGGATTAATGAAACGAGCATGGATGAAGCTAAATACAACTCCAGCTCGCAACTCATCGATTATTTAAATAACTTCAACTAATTTAGTAATTGAATATTTGTCCATACTCGATTCAAAGTGCATGCACCTTATTTCCTGATCGCATTTGTTTCTTTGATCCAGTATTTTTGCTTAATGGATTCTTGGTTGGATCGTGTCCCTGTCATCTACTCCTGGTTTAATCAGATCAGATCAGAAAGAGTTTATTGCCATTGTCAATGAACAAAATTCACAAACATAGGAACTTGTCTCGGCATGAAGGTGCAACATAAAAACACTGATCAATAATAAAACAACATATATTCAATCAAAAAGGGCATGCATTAAGAAACAAATTAAAATTACTATACAATAAAAATAGGCATTTCTATGTACACATGAGTTACAGTTAGATTTACAGTTTGAGTGCAGAAAGTGACAGTGCAGTGAGTGGTTAAATATTTGCAGTTAAAGTTACAGGTGTTTTGAAGTGTTCATGAGTCCAACGGCAGAGGGAAAGAAACTATTCTTGTGGCGGGAGGTTCTGGTCCGGATGGACCGTAGCCTCCTGCCTGAGGGGAGTGGTTCAAATAGACCATGTCCAGGGTGAGAAGGGTCAGCTGTGATCCGACCTGCTTGTCCCAGAGCCCTGGAGACGTACAGGTCCTGCAGAGATGGAAGTCTGCAGCCGATCACCTTCTCAGCAGAACGCACAATGCGCTGTAGTCTCTGTTTGTCCCTGGCTGTGGCTCCAGCAGAGGGCGCTGTAGTCTCTGTTTGTCCCTGGCTGTGGCTCCAGCAGAGGGCGCTGTAGTACCACACGGTGATGGAGGAGGTGAGGATGGACTCAATGATGGCCGTGTAGAACTGCACCATCATCTGCACTGGCAGCTTGGCTTTCCTCAGCTGCCGCAGGAAGTACATCCTCTGCTGGGCCTTCTTGATGAGGGAGCTGATGGAGGGCTCCCACTTGAGGTCCTGGGTGATGGTGGTGCCCAGGAAGCGGAAGGAGTCCACGGTGGTGATGGGGGAGTCTGTCATGATGAGGGGGGGCTGGGGGGCTTTGTCTCCCTTCTCTCTCTTTCACATTCCTTTCTGTGTTTGCAAAGAAGAATGGTTTTCAGATGGAAGCAAAGTCATAGTTTTTAAATAGACACAAGACCTGCTCATCACTACTATAACAAATATTCATTTGTACCATTTGTCCTTCAGTTGCTGACTAAACTCACCAGTAGTTTGGTCTCATCCTTGCTGCTGTGATGGTGTGGGTGTAGTACGTGTGGCAGGTACACGCAGTTACTTCATCAGAACCTTTTGCTTGGTGGGGACCAAAAATCTAATTCCCATGAGGAACAAAATGTTTACAAATTTCAGATCTGGGTTGAATAGGTTACTGTCCATATGACGCCCCACAGCTGTCGAGCTAGTGACTTCATGTGGACGTGTGCTCACTGTGGTGGTCCCTCGCTCCAGCACACACTCACCTCTCCTCCTCCTCTCTTTCAGTGCAGGACACTTCATAAACGTTTCTCTCTTTGTGTCGGAGCAGGACACTTCATAAATGTTTCATAGGGCTGTCAGATCCCTGCACTTTTGGGAAGTCCTCATGTTTCATTCATGCTCAATTCCCGACTGAATTTCAAAGAGGAACAAAGGAGGAGCATGGAGCTGTTTTCTCTTCTTTCACTAAACATTTAAAAAATACAATGCCACATGAGTTTCAAACAGTAGCATCTGTTCATTTGTGGTGCACCTCTTTGAGAGCTCCCTGTGTCTCTATGAAGTCTTATTCTCCGTAAAAGACATTGACAAAAATGCATGAGGTTCTTGGATGTTAAAGTGACTGTAACTTTATGGATGTGGAAAGTCACCTTTCCACAATACACAATATTGAAGATCTAATAGTGCATTTGCAGCTAGCTCGAATCCTGGCTCTGACACTTTGCTTCATATCCTCCATTCTCTCATCCCCATTTCTTGCTGAACTGTTCTATCTAATAAAGCTTTCGGGCCAAAAAAATCCTTTATAAAAGGCTATTTGATAGAACCAGGGGAGCAGAGCAGGAGGAGCAGAGCCAGAGGTGCGGAACCAGAGGAGCGGAGCAAGAGGAGCGGAGCAAGAGGAGCAGAGCAAGAGGAGCGGAGCCGGAGGAGCAGAGCAAGAGGAGCGGAGCCGGAGGAGCAGAGCAAGAGGAGCGGAGCCAGAGGAGCAGAGCAAGAGGAGCGGAGCCGGAGGAGCAGAGCAAGAGGAGCAGAGCAAGAGGAGCAGAGCAAGAGGAGCAGAGCAAGAGGAGCAGAACCAGAGGAGCAGAGCAAGAGGAGCGGAGCCAGAGGAGCAGAGCAAGAGGAGCAGAGCAAGAGGAGCGGAGCAAGAGGAGCGGAGCCAGAGGAGCAGAGCAAGAGGAGCGGAGCCAGAGGAGAGAAGAAGAGGAGTGGGAGCGAGGAGCAGAGCAAAGAGAGGAGAACAGCGAGGAGCAAGCAAGGGAGCGGAGCCAGAGGAGCAGAGAAGAAGGAGCAGAGCAGAGGAGCAGAGAAGAGGAGCGGAGGTGTGAATATGCTGCAGTTACAGAGGCTCGAGTCGCCAGGGGAAAGGACATGAATGTGATGCAATGAGGTGAGCAGTTCGGCTACTTTTACTCATTTACGTTTCCCTGAGTCCGCTGGGACTGTTCCATAGCACCAGTCCATTCATTCACCCACATTATACCCTGACACCGAGCTGGTGAGGAGCGGAGCCCGGCAGCAGGAGTTGAGGTGAGGACGCAGCCACAGGTTGTGGAGATCACTCTGAGTTCTTCTGAGTCAGGCTAATGTGAGCTCACTCTCCCGTGACAGGCCAGGACCTCCCCAGAGAGAGAAGGAGCGAGAGAGGGAGAGGAGAGGGGAGAGAGGGAGAGGAGAGGGAGAGGAGGGAGGAGGAGAAGGGAGAGAGAGGAGAGAGAGGGGAGAGGAGAGGAGAGGAGAGGGGAGAGGAGAGGAGAGAGGAGAGGGGAGAGAGGGAGATGAGAGGGAGAGAGAGGGAGATGGAGGGAAAGAGGGAGGTAACAGAGAAGGGAGAGAGAGAGAGAGAGAGAGGGGGCGTGTCCTCTGGATCAGTGTGACCTCTGGAGTTCTCCTGCTGAGACAATAAGCACACGTTCTGTCCCTTGAGCGTTTCTACTGACACTTGAGTCTTTTATACGATTTTATAAGTGACAGGAACCAACAGTAATGAGTTCATACAGAACAGGAACACAGGAACTCAGGAACCAGATAAAGACTCGCATTTTAGACCTGGCTGAGAACAGGACAAGTCCAGCCTGAAGCACAAAGAGACATTAAGGAAACACATTCATTTATTAAAGTCAGATATCTACTGACATGGACCAACGTGTCACAGCAACTGACAGTCACGGACAAACGGTGTCACAGCACTGACAGTCACTGGACACAACGGTGTCACAGCACTGAACAATATCACGGACATAACGGTGGTCAAGCACGTTGGTGCACTGACAGTCACGGACCAGCGTGTCAGCATCACAGTCAGACAATGTACAGATGGAACAGCACGGACACACGGTGTCACAGCACTGACAGTCACGGACCAAACGGGTGTCAAGCAGGCAGACTGACAGTGCACGGAAACAGGTGGTCACAGCACTGACAGTCGACAGCGACCAACGGTGTCACAGCAGCATGACAGTCACGGACAACGGTGTCACAGCACTTGACAGTCACGGACCAACGGTGTCACAGCACTGACAGTCAGACACGGACCACGACAGGTGTCACAGCACTCAGACAGTCAACGGACCAGCGGTGGTCACAGCACTGACAGTCACGGACCAACGGTGTCAGCTTGACTAGTCACGGAACTGGTGGTCAGACTGACCAGGACCGGGTGTCACAGCACTGACAGTCACGGACCACGGTGTCCAGCATCTGACAGTCAGGACACGGTTGTAACAGATCTGAAGTCACGGACCAGCGGTAGTCACAGACTGACAGTCACGGACCAGCGGTGTCACAGCACTGACAGTCACGGACCAACGGTGTCACAGCACTGACAGTCACGGACCAGCGGTGTACCTGTTGTTCTGTTAGAAAAGGTAAAAGTATTAACCAGGGTCTAAACTTGTATACTTACTAATAATACTTGTGTATTTAAATACTCTCATTATTCAGAGAACACAAAGAAGAAGGCGAGTGCTAATCCAGAAAAACTAGGTCCCAATCAAATGACTCCCTTTCCTCCACGTTTGCAGAACGATTAGATGAAACAGTGAATATCTCGATGACGTATTCAGACGATATTTCAAATGTGTCTGTAAATGTGAATGTCTTCAGTTCAAGTGTTGCACAAAAGGACCATAAAAGTATCCACACAATTTGTGTGGAAATATCGCATTATCCTCTTGTTTGGGAGATTACACGAGACATTTGGTTATCTTCTGGAGTTTTTGAATTGTTTTTATTCTAAACATTTTACTCGATATTCTAATTTTGCAGAGACAGACACGGCTGAAAGAGTCGGCTGTAAACTGCCGCTAACGCTAATGTTACAGCTCACTTTGGGTTTTACACCTATTACACATTTTGACCCAACTCCTTGCCCCCATGACGACGCAGGCCGTCGCTAACGCCCTGATCCCAGCTCTTTTTGTGGGGGTTTTGTTTTGCTCCAAACCGATTTCAGCTGTGATATTTTTACATCTGTGTGCGCATGCTTTAATTATTCATGCTCAGAAAGTGTGTGAATGAGGTTGCGTTGGTGTGAGAGAAACGGGTCTAAATGTTTTATCCATTGTCTCCATAGTAACGCTTGCACATGCAGGGGGCTGACAGGGCTAGGCTGAATGTTCGGGCTTGGGCTGCGTATGTTAGGATGAATAATGCTGAGCGGTCAGATCCCCGCGGCGAAGGCCAGATGGAGGGGTCAAACGCAGGGTCCTCGAGTGTGAGCGATTCTGTGTGAAGAGAGAGAACAAGAGAGAAAGAATGAGAGAGAGATAATGAGAGAGCAGAACGAGAGAGAATAAGAGAGGATGAGAGAACAGAACGAGAGAAAATGAGAGTGAGAGAATGAGAGTGAACGACAGAGCAGAACGAGAGAGAGAGAACAAGAGAGAGAGAACGACAGAGAAAACGAGAGAGAGAGAACAAGAGAGAGAGAACGACAGAGAAAACGAGAGAGAGACGGAGGGAGAAAACAAAACAAGAGAGCTAAACCAGAGAATGAGAGAGAAAACGAGAGAGCGTGAGAGGTAGAAAACGAGAGAGAATGAGAGAGCAGAACGAGAAACAGACGAAGGGAGGGAACAGAGCTAGAGAGAATGAGATAGAGATAATGAGAGAGCAGAACAAGAGAGAGAACAAGAGAGAGAGACGGAGAGAGAGAACAGAACAAGAGAGCAAAACCAGAGAACGGAGAGAGTGAGCGAGAACGAGCAGAACGAAAGAGAGAACGAGATAGAGATGAAGAGAGAGAGTAGAACAAGAGAGAATGAGAGAACAAGAGAGAGGGACGGAGGAAGAGATCGAGAGAAACAGAGGGAGAAAGAGATAGCGAACGAGAGAGAAAGAGATGGAGGGGGAGAGCAGAACGAGAGAGATGGAGGGATAGACGGAACAAGAGAGCAGACCAAGAGAGAGAGACGAAGGGCTAGAACGAGAGAGAAGAACTGGTGAGAGACGGAGGGACAGAGGGAACGAGAGCAGAACGAGAGAGAGATGGGGGAGAGAGAGAACGATGGAGCTGAACGAGAGAGAATGAGATGGAGATAATGAGAGAGCGAACAAGAGAGAGATAACTACAGAGAAAACGGGAGAGAGAGACGGAGGGAGAGTGGGAACGAGAGCCGAATGAGAGAGAGAACGAGAGGGAATGAGAGAGCAGGATGAGAGAGATGGAGGGAGAGAACGAGAGAGACGGAGGGATTGAGGGAACAAGGGAGAATGAGAGCAGAACGAGAGAGACGGAGGGAGAGATAGAATGAGAGAGCAGACCAAGAGAGAGAGACGGAGGGCTAGAAAGAGGGCAGAATGGGTGAGAGACGGAGGGAGAGAGGGAACGAGAGAGCAGAATGAGAGAGAGAATCAGAGAGAGAGATGGAGGGAGAGAGAGAACGAGGGAGCAGAACGAGAGAGAGAATCAGAGAGAGAGATGGAGGGAGAGAGAGAACGAGGGAGCAGAACGAGAGAGAGAATCAGAGAAAGAGATGGAGGGAGAGAGAGAACGCAGGGAGCCAGAACGCAGAGAGAGATTGAGAGGAGAGATGGAGGGAGAGAACGAGGGAGAGAATGAGAGGGGAGAGAGGAGGGAGAGAACAGGGAGCAGAACGAGAGAGAGAATGAGAGGGAAGATGGAGGGAGAGACACGGAGGCAGAACGACGAGAGAGAATGAGAGAGAGATGGAGCTGGAGAGAGAACGAGGAGCAGGAACGAGAGGAGAATGAGGAGAGAGAGATGGAAGGAGAGAGAGAACGAGGGAGCAGAACGGAGAGAGAATCAGAGAGGAGAGATGGAGGGAGAGAAAGAGAGGGAGCAGAACGAGAGAGAGAATGAGAGAGAGAGATGAGGGAGAGAGAGAACGAGGGAGCAGAACAGAGGAGAATGAGAGAGAGAGATGGAGGGAGAGAACGAGGGAGCAAACGAGAGAGAGAATGAGAGAGAGAGATGGAGGGAGAGAGAGAACGAGGGAGCGAACGAGAGAGAGAATGAGGAGAGAGAGATGGAGGGAGAGAGAGAACGAGGGAGCAGAACGAGAGAGAGAATGAGAGGGAGAGATGAGGGAGAGAACGAGGAGCAGAACGAGAGAGAGAAATGAGAGAGAGAGATGGAGGGAGAGAGAAGAAACGAGGGAGCAGAACGAGAGAGAGATGAGAGAGAGAGATGGAAAGGAGAGAGAGAACGAGGAGCAGAACGAGAGAGAGAATGAGAGAGAGAGATGGAGGGAGAGAGAGAACGAGGGAGCAGAACGAGAGAGAGAATGAGAGAGAGAGATAGGGAGAGAGAGAACGAGGGAGCAGAACGAGAGAGAGAATGAGAGAGAGAGATGGAGAGAAGACGAGGGAGCAGAACGAAGAGAGAGATGAGAGGAGAAGATGAGGGGAGAAGAGAACGAGGGAGCAGAACGAGAGAGAGAATGAAGAGAGAGATGAGGGAGAGAAGAACGAGGGAGCAGAAACGAGAGAGGAGATGAGAGAGAGATGGGAGAGAGAGAGAACGAGGGAGCAGAACGAGAGAGATGAGAGAGAGAGATGGAGGGAGAGACGAACGAGGAGGCAGAACGGAGAGAGAATGAGAGAGAGAGATGGAGGATGAGAACGGAAGGGAGCAGAACGAGAGAGAGAATGAGGGAGAGAGATGGAGGGAGAGAGAGAACGAGGGAGCAGAACGAGAGAGAGAATGAGAGAGAGAGATGGAGAGAGAGAACGAGGGAGCAGAACGAGAGAGAGAATGAGGGAGAGAGCAAATTGTTCAGCTTTGTTGTTAACCCTGTGACGAGCTGGCCCCTGCCAGGGTGAACCCGCCTAAGGCCCAAAGCGGAACCAAGCGTAGAGGATGAATGAACGGTCAGCGCTCTTGGAATGTGAATATGATGTCACACGTATTGTCTGCGTAAAGAAGACTTTTAATGTTGTTCATTGTAAGATGCAGTATTCCTCTAAAGCTACAGACCTGCTGGATCGTCACGGTTACACTTTAACCCAACACGGATGAGGCAGTGGGCGGAGACAGGGGGTGAAGAATACAAAGAGGGGAACATGGTTGACAGCACACGGCCTCTAGAGGGCAGAAGAATATAGAAAAACAGACAGACTAGAACACATCATCTAAATGCTTCTCACCGTTCTAATTAAAGCCTGGTCCGTTCCATGACTCCTAGTCCGTCTGGGGTTAGTTCCCTTTATTGATGCCCCCGCTCAGCGCCACCCAGGGGTGCTCAGCATAATGACGCTCCACACACCGGCCCACCCCACGCACATGGACCGGCATCAGGAGTCATTAAGGAACTCTGAGGTGCCATTAAGATTAGGCAGGTGAGACAGTGTGGGGCTGTGCGAGTGTGCCGCTCTGAGGGCTTTCAAAAGCCAGTGCAGGTTAGTTCAAACTGGAGTAATGTGTGATTCTTTTTTGGGCGACGACACGGAGGCGGTCCTTATGCTGTTTGGTGTCTGCCAAATCCATGTGCGAATTCCGCCCAAACTCGACAGACTTTAGTGTGTGGACTCATCTGAGGCTGGGATGGGTCTTCAGTGACTGGGTTTTTTCTTTTTGTACAAAATAGGATGAAAATGATGGGACATATACCAATTATGAGGGTTATAAAAGTTTTCTTATTCATAATATTTTACAGGCAGAAGTTGCAGAGCTGCTCTTCTTAATGCTCCAGGATATTAACTGAGAAATAATTTCATGATTTGTTTTTAATCCAGCCTAAGCTGCCCTGAGCCCGGGCAGAACAATCAGACCTTTCATTTCATCTGTGTTGTATTTTACGCAATCAATATTGATCTCTAGACTTCATTAGCCTGCAGTGCCTTTTATGGGTGGGCAGCAGACTCGTGTTCATCAATATTAAGTGGAGAACATTTGCACACAGAAGTGAAAAAACAACGCCTTGCATGCAAAGGTCAGTCTCTAACCCTGGTCTCCTGCCTGTTTAACTTGTTTAATCTTCTGGATGGATTCAATAGTCTCACTTCACTGCTCAGTTCATTGCACAAAATAGCGCTCTGTGTTATTAGCAATACTGCCTGTGGTTTCTAACTAACGTCTAATCCTTAGAAACATGAACAGAAGCCTGAGCTACAGACACAGACTTGTCTCTAAAAGATCGTTTTAAGTCAAGTTTGTTCTCGTTCTCGTCTCCTCTGCACATGCTCAGTCACAGGTTTGAGTTTGTCCCTCAGAGCACATGTGCACGAGCCCTAAAACAAACTGCTGTCCGCTCTGGTTCTAAAAGCTCATATTAGCAGAGCGGAGCAGATGAACATTGCCTCTCAACACGGCCACAGACCTGA
This sequence comes from Chaenogobius annularis, assembly GCA_015082035.1. Lineage (NCBI taxonomy): Eukaryota > Metazoa > Chordata > Actinopteri > Gobiiformes > Gobiidae > Chaenogobius > Chaenogobius annularis. Next base: position 545,417 of record BJKM01000131.1, on the reverse strand, counting down.
GCAGCCTGCAGGAGAAGAAGAACCAAGCTTCCCACGAGTATTTCGTCAGCGGCCTGTAGAGGCCAGCTTAAAAGACATTGTGACGTCCAGCCAAGCTTCAGAAGTAGAAGTCGAGGGAAAACAGGATATAATTCGGAACAAAATTCAGCATATGTATTTCAATCACTGCTTGCCTTGCCCTGACTGCATGCCACTGGTAGACTTAATAAAGGTGTTAAATATAACAACTAGGTTAACATTTTTGAATGAAGTGTCAGTTATAAAAGCTTTAAGTGGTACAAACCAGGAGGTGCTCACGAAAACCCGCTATGCAAGATAAATGATACTATCAAAGTGAGCTCTTCCTTTAGACTTCAGCAGGACTTAGATAAGAAAGTGTAACTCCTTTGGGTCGAGAATTTTACCTTTAAAATTGAGCTAAAACAGTCTCCCATCCATTCTCTTCATTGTTTTATACAGCCTCCTCAATACATGCAAAAGTATTTATTCATGATTTTTACTGAGAATGCTTTCAGTCGTCATGCACAGACTTTGATTGGTTTGGTCAAAAACAGTTGAGTTCAATGTTCATGTTGATAATATTTGTGACAGAAACGATAAAGATCTTCATGCTGTCTTAACTCAGCAGTGAGTGCCCCACCCACAGCAGAGGGCACACTCTAGGATCTTGTAATAAAAAAACGGGTTTAATGGTCGATGTTGCTCTGTCTGATCTTTCTATGTCTTTCTTTGACTGTCTGTTTTTCCCAAACACCAGCCGTCCTGCAGTTTTTCGGGAGGAGACACAAATGACAGCACAGGAAAACTGTTTATGGAAATGATAAACGTTGAAAATGTCTCATGTTCTAATGTAAAAAAAGCATTCAGTTTAATCATCTGGACTCTGTTTTAGAAAAAACAATACGTTTTGACTCTCATCAAGAGTCATTTTCAATCTGTGAAACAAGTCTGAGAACTCCTGTTTATCCTACTCTGTGAAAGCCCTGCCCACTGAGCGGGACCTCCTGATAATGGCCATTGAAACTTAACTGGGATGGCCTATTGTTCCCTGGCGTTTGGCCTGCCTCACCTGAGTGCATGCATCGGCCGTCATCAGGTTTCAGCAACACATTAATTCTAATGTAAATGATTTGTTGAACTTCTGTTACATCTGTGTTTTGAATGTTCTCGACACCATTGCCCTATGAAGGCTTAAAAATAAGCAGAAGGCGCCATGGAGAAATGATGATTCGGTCAGGGCACAGAAAGCGGAGTGCCGCCGGGCCCGAACAAAATGGCGCAAGTCAAACGCTCCAGGTTTCAGGAAAGAGATTTACAGAGAGAAGTTGTACATGTACAACCTCATTTTATGTAGAACTAGGGAAGGATATTTTTCTGAAATAATTGGAAGCTGTAGTAACAACTCACGTGTCCTGTTTCCACAGTAACAGATGAACTAAACCCTCCAGCCTCAGCTGCCGTTAGAATCATTTCCACATCCAAAGTGTTATGAGTTTGCATTATTCTTTAATGACAAGAGTTCAGGGCATTAAAAAATGCTATAATCTACAATGCAAAAAATAACCCTCAAACACCTAACACACTTAGAGCTGACTCACTTTGGCACCTGTGACTGACAAAACTGTCCAGGAGATCATCACCAGCTGAGTTCATTACATGCTGCCTCGATGTGTTACCCACCAGATTTCTAAAGTCTGTGCTCAACAGTTTGTAGCACCACTCACTCAAATAATAACATGTCGCTTCAATCTGGAACATTCCCAATGTCTTTGAAACTGCGTCATTAAAGCCTCTCTCAAAGAAGAGCAGTCTTGATGCCGCAGTACTAGTAATTACCGGCCCCATCTCTAATCTGCCATTTTGCAAGTCCTTGAAAAGGTTGTTTACCAACAGCTCACTGATTTCCTCTTTAAAAACAACTCATTTGATGTTTTCCAGTTCAGGTTTTAGAACCTCATCACAGCACTGAGACTGCTCTTGTCAAGGTGACAAATGACATCCACCCTGAACACTGACGCGGGCAAAGCCTCAGTCTTAATTCTGTTAGATCTGAGTGCTGCTTTTGACACTGTCAATCATGGGACCCTCTTACAGAGACTAGAGGACTGGGTGGGCATCACCAGGCACTGCCCTAAACTGGTTAAAGTCCTATCTGGAAGACAAGAAAGTACTTTGTTGAAGATTGGTAACTGTGTCTCAGACAGATGCCCCCCTGACCTGTGGGCCCCAAGGTCAATCCTGGACCCCTTCTGTTCAATCCTCTACAGCTGCCGTTAGTCAGTTGATACGCAGCGAGAATGTGTCCTATCACAATTACGCAGACGACACTCAAATCTGATTTCATGACGGCAGGTGAATATGGACCGAGCATGGATTCACTCTGTCACTGCATCCAACAGATCAGTGTGTGATGCAAAACAACTTTCTCCAGCTGAAACTCAGACAAGACTGAAATCATTGTCTTTGCCCAGAGAAACAAAGAGAAAGTGTTAACAGTCACCTCCAGAGTCTCGCTCTAAAACCTACAAATCAAGTTAGAAATCTGCGGTAATAATGGACTCAGACTTGAACTTTAACTCCCACGTCAAATCAAAAACATCAGCAGTTTTTTACCATCTGAAAAACATTACCAAAATCAAAAGTATAGTGTCTAAAACCAGACTTGGAGACACTTATCCATGCGTTTGTCCCTAGTAGATTAGATACTGTAACGGCCTGCTCACTGGCCTCTCCAAACGAGTTGTATAAAATAGCTGCAGTACATCCAGAACGCTGCTGCTCGGGTCCTGACTAGAAACCAGGAAATACGATCACATTAGTCCTGTCGCTCAGGTCTCTGCACTGGCTCCCTTTAGCACAGATAATCGAAAACTTGCCACCTCCGCCAACCCGAACCTGGTGCCCCCACCTACCCCACCACTCTCTCAGTTCAGGATGTTCACAGGCTGTTTCGGAAATCCAACCCCAATCCAAGCTGCTGGACCAGACGGCGTCTCTCGCCCACATTAAGACATGCGCAGTGAGAGTTAACTTCACAGACATTTTTAACACCTCCCTGGGTCATGCCATTCCCAGCCCGCTTCAAGGCGTCCATCATTGTCCCTGTCCCCAAGAATAGCCCACGCGATCACTGGACTTAATGACTACAGCCTGTGGCGCTGACGTCTTAGTCATTGAAAGTCATGAATTGAACGCCTGGTCCTGCCCCACCTCAAGTCCTTCACCTCCTCCATGCTGGACCCCACTGCAGTCACCTACAGAGCCAAACAGGTCTGTAGACGACACCATCAACCTGGCCTCCACTTCATCCTGCAGCATCTGGACTCCCCGGGAACCTACGCCAGATCCTGTTGTGGACTTCAGCTCTGCTTTCAACACCATCCTCCCTGCTCTGCTCCAGGACAAGCTCTCCAGCTCAACGTGCCCCGACTCTTTCCTGTCTGCTGTTGGACTCTATGAACACTTCTTAAACACTATTCATCACTCCACTGCACTTTGTCACTACAACTGTAAAATTTAACTGTAATCTTGTGTACATAGTAATGCCTATTTTTATTTAATTTTTATTACTATAGTCATTTTAAATTGTTTCTTAATGCATGCCCTGGATTGAATATATGTTTTTATTATTTGCTCAGTGTGTTTTATGTTCCACCTTTAATGCCGAGATAAGTTCCTATGTTTTGTGAATTTTGCCTCATTGACAATTGCAATAAAACCCTTTCTGATTCTGAGAATAGATTAAAGCAGCTCTCAGACTTGATACGCAAGTCTCTCAGGCCTAGCACCAAAAAGTACATCTCGACATGTTAGTGCCATATTGAACCATCCTGAGAGACCTCAGGGACCGGCCTCCTGCTGGTGCCAGAGTCAGGAAAAACATGGGGAATCCTCGTTTCAGTTTATTGCAGCTAAAATTGGAACAGTCTTCCTGAGATGTGCAGACAGGCCGCTACTCTGGCAATGTTCAAATCTAAACTAAAAACTGTTTTGTTTGGCTGTGCATATGACTGAAATGCTTTTCTTTGCACTCTTCTCTTTTATGTCTTAAACTATTTGACGGTTAGCTTGAAAAAGGCACCTTTAAATTTCCTAAATGCAGGTTTTGTGATTTCTCTCTTGTCTTGGTGATTTTAAAGCATTTTTGTCCTGTTGTGTGAAGCACTTTGAATTGCCTTGTGTATGAATTGTGCTCTACAAATAAACTTGCCTTGCCTAATATGACGCGTACGCCCATGCGTTCACCGAGGAAGCTGTGGGCCGAGGCAAAAGAATAAGCAGAGTTATAGAGAGGGACAGAAATAGAAGCTATGAGAGAAAAGAAGGGGAGGAAAGAGTTGTAAAGACAAGAGAGAGAGAGAGGGAGACAGAGAGAGGGGGGGGCAGAGACAGAGAGAGAGTAAGAAGGAGACCTAGAGGGAGAGAAAGAGAGAGACAGAGAGGGAAAAAGAGAGACAGAGAGCGAGGAAGGGACAGAGAGGTAGAGGGACAGAGAGAGAGAGGAAGCGGGAGACAGAGAGCGGGACAGAGAGAGAGGAAGAGAGACAGAAAGAAAGAAAGAGAGAGGTCAGAGAGAGAGCTTGTGGCCAAATAAAAAAGGGACTATATTCTTTAAAATAAGGTTAGTACCATCGATCGGATCATTATTGGGAGATCTGGAATCAGTACCTACACCAGACAGACCAGAGCACTCAGTGACCTCTGACCTTAGATGTCCCCTCTATGCCATGATCCAGTGCGTCAGTCCTGGACCATCTGCCGCCAGACTGTCCCATCTCTCCTTCACTGTGGTTCTCCTCTAGCTTTCAACTGTTTACCACAGGGTTTTTTGCAGTTTTTCCTGCAGGAGGAGGTTCTAAGTACGGGGGACTGGGACAGTTCTCCATTTGCTTCATGCCAAATGACTGTTTCATTGTTTGATTTTGTCTTCTTTTGTTGGTTAAATCGACCTCTTTGAGAAAGCCTGCGAGGCAAAGCTGTTGGGATTTTGGACTCTACTTTGAGAAGGGTCAGGCTGCAGAGCGGGTCGGGATGCAGAACGGGTCAGGCTGCAGAGCGGGTCAGGCTGCAGACTGTGCTAAATCGCCGGCCCCTGGAGCTTTTTGTACCAAATGGCCAGCGTTCCCCTGGCAGACAAAGAGGATCTGAGAGAGGTTTGTGGCTTTTAGAGCAGAACGTTTGAGCGCAGCGAGCAGGAGCAGAAACGTGGGCTGTGCGGCTGCTGAAGTTAAGCTTGTATGAGCTCCTCTGCATCACTTTACTTTGCTTTTTAAATGTATCTCGTAAATATTTCTTTTTTTGTGAATACACTGCTGCTCATTATTGTTATTTGGTTATAAAGGAACTCTAATAACGGAGCTCTGTGCTGGAGCTATGTATTTGTAACTGTTTCACAGTGCCGCTCGGTGGCTGAGTGGATAGCTTTGGTGTAAATTGAGGGTTACATTTTTCACCTTCTGAAATATGTCATTTGTGCCTAATATTATGACCACTATTGACCTTATTCCGCACGGCCCACTTTTCCCTCTTTTCCCATGTGATCACCCTTCCGTTGTAATCGCACTTCGGGTCCTGCAGGAATTCCGTAGTTTTAAATGGAGAACAAAGGGAAATTGTCGACGCTAAAACATGCTCTAAAGTAGACTGATCTGTGTAAAATGTGTGTAGATAAAGAGAAGAGAAACACTCGAGAAGAAGAAGACGTGAAAGAGTGGATGAAAGAAACAGGAGGGCGAGATGCGAGGGAGAGTGGGCTGTGAAGTATGGTCTATTTCATCTGGATAAAAACACCCCAGTTTCCCCCGACTCTGTATGTTGGCACCATGGCTGGTGTAGCCAAATAGATAAAGCCTATGGTGTAATGTGTGCATTTTTCATCTGTGAGGTCCAGCCTGCGTTCTCCCTGCTGGACACACTCACGTAAGGGAGTCACTCCCACACCCGAGCCCTCCTCCCATGAGCTGTTCTCCTGATCAGCAATAACAATCAGACATTGGCAGTATCAATAGGTGTCACAAATTAACATTTCACTTTTGTAAAAATAATAACAAAACACACTTTCCCCCTCTTAATCTTCATGGTCTGCTATTTCCATTAACGATCCAATTAGACCAACTGTTGGCCTCACATGTCATGGATTCTAAAAATAAACGGATCTCATCTGGGGCCAGTATTTCAGACATTGTCAGCGGTGAACACACGGGTGATTGGTCTGTTGTGATCAGAAACGTGCTCACCGCCTCCTCCAAAGCAGCGATCTACGTTGATGTGACAGTAATGACAGAGCATGTTTTTCAGTAGATGTTCATTAAATACATCAGGACTTGTGCACCATAGACTCGTGATCATCCACAGGCATCGTGTGTTGAAGCTTATCTCAAGTTGAAATCGTTTACAAAAGTGGGTTTTTTTAAACGTTTTTTTGGCCAGGAGGCTTTATTAGACAGGACGGCATGAAGCGGGTGAGAGAGAAGGGAGGACATGAAGCAAACCGTCAGAGCTGAGGTTTGAACAACACTGCAGCCGTGTGGCATGTGTGCTGCCTCCTTAACCACTCCTCCACCGGGCAACACTAGAGTCTTTTTCCTGATAAACTCGCAGCTTGTGTTGTGAGAAGGAAATAGAGGCTTCCAGATTAAGGCAATATATTTTATCCAACACATTTCAGCAAAAGAACACGAGGAGAGCCGTATTCCTCTGTGCGACTGAGACCGGCCGATCATCCAGGCCAAGCCCAGTTCATCTCAAACAAGCCTATTGAAAATCTACAGACTCCTCCTTGTTTCAGTGAAATCTGGATCATTTTGATCTGGATTATTGGCCCCTGTAAATAAGTACTAATCCAATCTGTCCAAGTACTTATCAGGCCGCCGTGAACATCGGGTGTCACAGAGGCGCTAGTGCACACTGTTGTTTGGTAGTGATTGGAGGGTTTGATGGTGCAGTTTGACCACTTCAGTTCGTTTGTTCACACAGAGTCCTAGAGGCGCTCTACAGGAAGAACTAAACTCAACTCCATTAAAGCGGTGCCCCTGATAGGGATCGTGAAACTCTGTATGCCTCGTCTGAATTATCAATGATGTCTACAGACAAAAACACCTCCAGTTAAGACGGAAGTCGGAGTAAAGTCGAACACAAATCTAACTGGGCTTCAGGTCAACACTGATCAGATCTGTGCAGGTCTAGGTTGAACAAGCCTGATGTCTTCATCAGAGGGGCCTTCACTCCTCCATCCTGCACCTCTCACCAACACACAAAGCCGCTAGCTTTAGCTGGCAAAAGTGCAGGTTAAAGTCAGGGTGTGATTTGGCCCAAAAGCTGACAAGTTGTTATTTTTTTTATTGAATGGGCTTCGTCACGGCCCCATGTTGTTGCTATGTGAGATTCAGATTGTTTTGTGTGGGTGAAGTTTGGTGTGGCCTAGTAGCCTTCCGTGCCCAGCCGGTCATCCCACACTCCCAGTTCCTCTTTTCCTTTATTCTACTACGCACCATCCAACACTGCTCATACATATTCTGATCACACGTGCACACTCTCCCCTGACTTCTGCTGACGTTCCCATCACAGAGGAACGGGTTAGTTTGTTTGTGTTACTTTGCGCTTGTTTGTTAGTTTGCTGTCGTGGCCTCAGAGCCGGCTCGTGACAGCTCCTAAAACCACTATGAACTTAACTTCTGCATGACTCGAGCTCCTTCTGTGCACATAATGTGTATCGTAATACAGCCTATAACTAAGTGTGACAGGGGAGTCTGGGCACATTTTATGACAAAACCCAAACACTTCCTATTTATTGCATTTTTTAGCAATTATATTAGAAACAATGGGCCTAATATTCCCTAATGTAATTGAGATTTCATCTGCAATGTCTCAACAAAAGCCTGAAATTATTATTGCTTCTCTATTTTAGGAAATGTTTAATATAACATAAAAACAGTTATAAGGTTGCTCAATGATGGAATGAAATGAAATGTCTATCATGCTGAACTGTGGATTTGGGACATTGCCATTATCTGACCATTTTACAACAAAGCACTTTGTACAGATTTAGTAAGGGTCACAGGAAGTGATACGCCGTTGTCAGTGGAAGCTTGACAGTGCATGAAACACAGCGTCTGGAGGAACTTTGTGTGGGTTAGGGATTTGAACAAAGCTCCTTGATAAAGCAAACTAAACTTGTACTATTTTTTATACCCCCAAGAGTAAAGCAGGAAAAACAGAAGCAGAATGAGGGGCAGACAAACACGAGAGAACCTCTCCCATCCCCCCAGAAAATCGCTGGTTAGAGTGCATACTTCACAAGAGCTGTGCATGTTGTTGTGTTGTTAAATAATGCAAGCGAGCCCATGCTTCTGATGTTTAGTCTTCAATTCTTCTCAAAAATAATCTCTACACTGGCCGTTATGACACAATAATTAGATTATTGCACAGTAAAACAAACAAGTACAGGTTCACTTGAAAAAATAAAAACCCTTATTTGCAAGTTAATGTAACCCAGTAAACTCAAGTTCTGCTAATTTGAATTTTATTTCCCCATTTTTTTTTTTTTTAAAGTAACTTCTACTTGTTCAGCTTTACTGTATAATATTAAAAGTAAGTTTGACATATTAGAGTACGAGAGTACGCTTTAATGTGCTCAGTGATACGCATGTGTTGATTGTGTTGCAATGTAAGGAAAAAAGAATAGGTGCATTCTTCTTCTTAATTTATAAAAAAAAAAAAAAACAGTAAATGTAACTTAATATTTGCACACCTACATTGTTCACCACTTCAAATAACAGAAAATAACACCTCTGTAGAGAATTAAGTGTTTGTTTGTTAAAGGCTTTTGATTTGGCCCATTGGCTTCATAGGACAGGACTGTGAGTTGAAAGTGGTGAGACTGGGGAAAGAAACATGCACAATGATCGGAGCGGATTCATGCTGCTGTGGGCAGTCCATGTGCTATCCACCTCACCACACAGCAGCCACATAGTGCTAATCCACCTCACCACACACAGCCCAGTGTGTGCTATCCACCTCAAACAGCATCACCCATGCCTGTGCTATCCACCTCACCACACAGCAGACCACACGATGTGCTATCCAACCACCCCACCAGCTCCACGCAAGCCCACATGTGTGCTATCCACCTCACCACACAGCAGCCACATGTGTGCTATCCACCTCACCACACAGCAGCCACATGTGTGCTATCCACCTCAACCCACAAGCAGCCCGCATGTGTGCTATCCACCTCACCACACAGCAGCCACATGTGTGCTATCCACCTCACCACACAGCAGCCCACGTGTGTGCTATCCACCTCCACACAGCAGCCCGCATGTGTGCTATCCACCTCACCACCACAGCAGCCCGCATGTGGCTATCACCTCACCACACAGCAGCCCGCATGTGTGCTATCCACCTCACCACACGGCAGCCCACGTGTGTGCTATCCACTCACCACACAGCAGCCACATGTGTGCTACACCACACAGCAGCCTGCATGTGTGCTATCCACCTCACCACACAGCAGCCACATGTGTGCTATCCACCTCACCACACAGCAGCCCACGTGTGTGCTGTCCACCTCACCTCACCACACACCACATGTGTGCTATCCACCTCACCACACAGCAGCCACATGTGTGCTATCCACCTCACCACACAGCAGCCCGCATGTGTGCTATCCACCTCACCACACAGCAGCGCGCATGTGTGCTATCCACCTCACCACATGTTCGGTTTACAAGCTTCATGAGGACGTTACATGATTTCTTTGGAATCAATCTTGACTTTAACCTTAGACACCACTGTTACAACGCATAGACTGCATGGAGGGGCATTTCAGTAGATGGACACATTTTCCTATAAATCTCAAACATGCACAGTCCTTCAGCTTGGTACTTCTGATTGGACACATATATGAGGTTTGTGCACAGGTGAAGGTTGTATCTATGTCCATGAGAGCGATGTGGCTATAAACTGGGGGATTAAATATTTGCTCCAATCATTGTTGTGCTGCACACCCAGGCCTCTGCTAAATGACCTCTAGTGATCTGTGCGGCCTAAGCCCCACCAGCTCAGAGGATTTACTATAGTCTTTTATTAAGATGCTATTGTCACACAAGACCGTGGCACATCAGCAGCTAGAAGAGTTATATGTTAGATTATATGCTGTTGTATATTACATGATGGAGCAGGAGGGCACATTAACAGATGCATGAACTGTACATTAGACATTCCCGGAGTGACGTGTTTAGAACAGCTGCACGCAGAGTGTGTTACTGATAGAAACATTCTGTTCCATTCATTTTAATGAGGCAAAGTCAATTTTGTTGACAGCACAGACAAATGGTTGTTATTTCATACATACAGTGAGGAAAATTAATATTTGAACTTCTCCCACTTAAAAATTATGGAGGGGTCTGAAATTTTCATCGTAGGTGCATTGCCACTGTGAGAGACAGAATATAAAAACTTGAGAAAATCAATGTTAATATTTGGTACAGAAGCCTTGGTTTACAATTATAGAGGTCAAACATTTCCTGTAGTTCTTGACCAGGTTTGCACACACTGCAGCAGGGTTTTGGCCCACTCCTCCACACAGATCTTCTAAATCTGTCAGGTTTCAGGGCTGTCGCTGAGCAACACAGAGTTTCAGCTCCCTCCAAAGATTTTCTATTGGATTTAGGTCTGGAGACTGGCTAGGCCACTCCAGAACCTTGATATGCTTCTTACGGAGCCAGTCCTCGGTTCTCCTGGCTGCGTGCTTCGGGTCATTGTCATGTTGGAAGACACAGCCACGCCCCATCTTCAATGCTCTGACTGAGGGAAGAAGGCTGTTTCCCAAAATCTCTCAATACATGTCCCCATTCATTCTCTCCTCCTTAATACAGTGCAGTCTCCTGATCCCCTGGTGCAGAAAGGACCCCCAAAGCACTGATGTTTCTCACCCCCATGCCTTTCACAGAAGGGATGGCTGTTCGTGGGATGTCCTCATCCTTCTTCTTTCCTCAAACACTGGCGAGCGGAATTTATACCAAAACGTTCTATTTTGGTCTCTTCTGGACCACATGATTTTTCTTCAGATCTTCCAGAGATTCTTCCAGGATCATCCAGAATGATCATTGGCAACTTCAGACGACCTGGGACATATGCTGACTTAAGCAGGGGAACTCTGGTGCGATGCACGATTTTTTAAACCATTTGATGGCGTAGTGTATTACAGATAGTAATCTTTGGAAATTGTGTCCCCAGCTCTTCTTTTATAGGTCATTAACCAGCTCCTGTTGTTCTGGGCTGATTCCTCACCTTTTTTTTTTTTAATCATTTATCATTTTCTAGTTGATATTTTTTCACCAATTGCCCTGTAGCCCTTTCCAGCCTTGTGGAGGTCTACAGTTTTGTCTCTGGTGTCTTTTGACAGCTCTTTGGCCTTGCTCATGGTGGTAGTTGGAGTCTGACTGATTGTGGGGTGGACAGGTGTCTTTATGCAGCTAACGAGTTGAACCAGCCAACCAGATAACGAGAACAGGTGCTACAAATTTAGATTAATAAGTGGAGTAGAGGTGGACTTTTAAAAGACAGACTAACGTGTTTATGACAGCCAGAATTCCTGCTGATTTATTTGCAGCATACAAAGAAATTATTTAAAAATCATACAATGTGAGTTCCAGATTTTTTCAGATTCTGTCTCTCACAGTGGAAATGAACCTAAAATGACAATTTCAGACCCCTTCATAATTTCTAATTGGGAGCACTTGCAAATCGCAGGGTGTTCAAATACTTCTTTCCTCACTGTACACATATAAATGAGAGTATGTTGAACTAATAATAATTATCACAAAACAGTACAGTAAGAAAAGTGCAAATGCTTGAACAAATAAAAGATTGGCAAGTTTCTCTTATAGTGAACTTTTTTGTTTCCACCTGAGATGTCTTTAAAAGTGCCACTTGGACCATAACTACATTTCCTTATTTTTAATGCACATTTTGAAGTATCGCATAATGAACAAGAGGTGGAACCACCAAATATCGCAATTTGGTTCCTCAATTCACATAAATGTTTATATGCTCGGTTCAGATGGATTTGGTTGTATGCACAAAACAGCTCAATCGAATTTCAATTGGCCCAAATGTTTAGAAATAGACAAGGATCAAAGACAGGACTGGATTCATTTGGATTTGGATTTGAATCTTATTTGAAATACCCGATACGATTTGAAAAAAATTCAAACCACCTGCATTAATCCTGCTGGATTATGTTTGAAATATTGGCCCAACGAGCCATAATCTGCTCTTTAGTAATTGACTGATGACTGTTTCACCGTTTGATTTTATAATTGTTTGTGTTGGTTAATATGGAGGAGACAATTGATTAATTAAAGTTTCAATGAACTGATGACTTGGTCTGCTCTGACACTGAAGCAACAAGCTTCACCGGGCTCGTGCCACGGTGCTTTTAGGTCATCCACTTTATCTTTATGGAAACAACAGTGAGGAATGTCCACAGTTTTTCTGCTAATCTGAGCGACGTAACAGCATCTGCAGTGACCTCTGACCTCTGACTCGACTAGAGCAGTATAAGTCTCGTCCTCTGAGTTTGACGAGTGAGTCTGACAGATTCTTTTAAATGCACTGACACAATGAAACGTAAAACTAAATGATGAAATAACAAAATATATCTTTTGAATATGTCTTTAAATGTTTCATTTCATTGTCTGTTGATTGATTGATTTTTTTATTTCCCATAAGGGGTTGCATATTATTGGAGCCTATCCCAGAGACTTTGGGCCTTTGGCTGTTTTTATTCTGTTTTTTCCACTGTAGCCCCTCGAGGCAACTACTGTTGTGATTTTGGGCGTTACAAAAATGAATTAAATTGAATTGGCTGGAACTGAAACAGCTTGTCAAAGTGTTAACATTCATTTATTTCATAATGTATTTAAATGATCTGTGAAACCTTTCATTATTTAAAAGAGAACTGGATACATTACTTCTCCAGACCACCTCCTTCGCACAAATGTAAGTTTAAATGTGTTTTTATGTATTGGTTAATTTATTGAATGTTTTACTTTTTAGTATCCTGTGCTTGTTTGTTGTTTATGGCAAGAGCCGTTGTTATTCTTCTTCTTATATATTTTTTGTCATTTTGACCCCCTGAACGTCAACGAAAAAATTAGATAAATTGAAGATTGCGAGATCGTCTGACGCGACCCGAGTCAACAGCACGGCCTATAGCAAGTGAAATGTGGCAACTGTGACACAGGCACATGACATTTGGAACAGTGATAGAGTTCCCGGTGACGACGCACAGGAAGTCGGCCATGTTGGATGGAACTGGCAACGCCATATTTTTTCAAAAAAGTACTTGTTCTTGGTTTTTTGTCCGATTGACCTCAAAACAACATTCTCTGCATCTAGAGACATTGAAATTTAATAATCAGCCAACTCCTTACGGTCTCCGCATGGCACACCGTCGAAAAAGCCGTCATTTTTACTTTTTTTGATGGCGTGTCAATGTGCATTGACCTACTGAGCTGAAATTTGACTCACTAATGCGTTTTTATGGCCTGATTGTAACAAATTAATACCAATATAACAAAATTACTCTATAGTCTGGTTTGTCTGAAACTTAAGGGTTATATTCTCCTCAGGACGCCATGAAAAATAGTGCATTAAAGGCATTGTGTATTTTTCGCTATTGGCCAGCAGGGGGGCAATTAATGCATACAAACAAATCATTCTGGATCTCGGGCCCTCCACACCAAATAATACAAAACAGCCTTAAAGACACACTAAACATTAGCACAAATGAGCTAAATAAATTAAAATATCAATCTCATAACTATAATTTACAGTCTGCTCAAATAAAGGCTGTACAGTCGCCTCTATAAAAAAAATACACATATGAAATGTTGGCATACACTCATGAAATTCGGAATAGTGGTAGAGATCAGTTGCCTGTCCGGCCAGTCCCAACACGTTTTAACAGATTACCTTACAACACCGTGAGGGTCTGGAATTAGGATTTCAATTTCTAGGACGGAGTTTACAGAGCAGAGACAGAACCAATCACATAAATCCAGAAGTGACGCAAAAAACACGACATGCTTAACCGTATACGTAGCCTATGTCAACAAGGCGTGTTTCGTGTTATCCGTACCCGAGTGCTAGTTCATCATGGCAATTAGAGCTGAGACAAATATAAATGACTTTAGTCGGTTTTGTCTAAAAAATCTTCGAAGCGAGAGCAGAAGTAAACACTCGATCATTCGCCGGGTGTGACATCGTTAAAATGTGAGTGTGACGCGTTAAAACCGCCACCTGAGATTGGATCGCTCCAAAAAGGATCGACAAAATGATTGGCTCTGACTCGGATTCCAGACCCTTCTGCCCCCTTCTATCCCCCACGCTGGTGGCTCCAGCTCCTGTTGTTGGTCAATTTGGTGTTTTGCATTTTCTTGAGAAGCACTTCTGCCTCTGCTGGTGTTTTAAGCACATGTTTTTTACCTTAAAAAGTCACCAGAAGAGTTACTGGGAACGAAAACCCATGTCTCTTCTTGCTGAATGGGGTTAGTATTTGTGCAGTGAAACAAAACAAAAATGGCCCATTAAAATCTTCTATTAAATCTCCAAATGCCGTATAATCCAGGAGTAAATGTAGACTAGGATGATGAGTTTAATGAGTTTGTGAAATCACATTATGTTCCACTTCACTTTTACTCCATTCTGGAATGTAGAATCTTTTTTATTTATGAACTTTTAAATGGTCCACACAAGTGTAATGATAATTCAGTAAATGAAATGCACATGATCCACCAGTCCGTTGTGGGCCCACACTGGTCACACACTGGGCACACACTCAAAATACACTGGGCACAGTGTATATAAAGCATATAAAAGAATACAAGTAACATTGGGCACCTGTTATACAATACACTGACCCTACAGATGTCTGCGTTTATATTGAATCAAATTGTCGACTGTGATTCCGTTCATAAGCAGAAGACTAGAACTGCAGCCATGGTCATCTTATCCCACCATATGCCAAATCCAACTTTATGAAAAGAACTGTTTCGTACAGAGCAATATCCATTTGCAACCACACATTTGGAACCTATTCAAATTTGTCAATGAATTTAAAAGTAACCTAAACGGTCATGTGTCCAATGTTTAACACTTGCTATGTAAAACGTGTAATTTAAATGTGCACTTTACACTGTTATGGACTGAAATTTGTATGAAATATTAAATGAATGGGTTATCTCCGGGTTCCTCCCACTGCCCAAAGAGTGATACTGGAGTTGGGAGAGGAAGCGCCCAGATGCTACTGCAATTGGTCAGATTTGGGCCCCACAGATGTCTCCGGCGCTGTGAGGGTCAGGGGCATTGTAGTGGAAGCCCTTTCCCGCAGTGACACATGCACCGCTGGGCACAAGCTCTCCAGGGGCAGGGCCAGTCCACACACGCATACACCCCTACACACACACTCAGCTGTCTGCTCTGTGAGGCTGATCCACTGGGCTGTCGAGGAACACGAGAAGAGATGTTTACGACAGGACATGAATGGGATGAAAATAGTTCATCCCATTTATCTAATAATAATTTTGATTCAAATGTGTGGTAAGTGGGGTCAAGAAGGAAACCCAACAAAAGAAGAAAAGGAAAAGAACATTATCTTGTTCCAATGCTCTGTCAGGAGGGTGTTTGAAAAAAGATTTTCTAAGAACACGTCATTCTATTTCACTACATTTGAAAGCAGGTATATATATATTGTTCAATTAAATACTTATATACTGCTGAAATGGCAAAGGAATCAGTATTAACGTATAAAAATGGTCACAATTATGTAGCGCTTTTCTACCTTCAATGCGCCACTCACCTATTTACAAACGCAATGTCCCATTGTGGGACAAATAAAGGAGATCTTATCTACATTCTCACACCAGTGTACGCAGACAGTGGAGGTGAGGCGGGATAAGTGTCTCACCCAAGGACACAACGGCAGTATTCATCTGAGGCAGCTGCGATCGCCTCTGGGCCAGAGAATCTGACCACTCAACCAGAGCCAACTTTCAGGTCAGAATACAAACATGTTTAGTCCCTGAATCACAATACTAACAAACCATATTACCACAGATTTGATCAGAGGGACAAGAGTAGAAACCCTGTCATCTCTCATCTGTCACGAGTTATGTTTAAACAGGATATAAATCTTTAAAACTACACCATGTTGATATAAGATTTGTGGCCTTCTTGAATATTGATGTAAACGCTGAGGTCTTGCACCTGTAGACTCTCATATCATGAGGTCTTGCACCTGTAGACTCTCATATCATGAGGTCTTGCACCTGTAGACTCTCATATCATGAGGTCTTGCACCTGTAGACTCATATCATGAGGTCTTGCACCTGTAGACTCTCATATCACGAGGTCTTGCACCTGTAGACTCTCATATCATGAGGTCTTGCCCCTGTAGACTCTCATATCATGAGGTCTTGCCCCTGTAGACTCTCATATCACGAGGTCTTCCACCCTGTGCTCTCATATCACGACGGTCTTGGCACGGTAGCTCTCATACACGAGGTCTTGCCTGTAGACTCTCATATCACGAGGTCTTGCCCTGTAGACTCTCATATCCGAGGTCTTGCACTGTAGATCTCATATACGAGGTCTTGCACCTGTAGAGACTCTCATATCACGAGGTCTCTACACCTGTAGACTCTCTATCATGAGGTCTTACACTTAGAGACTCTCATATCATGAGGTCTTGCACACTGTAGAGACTCTCATATCATGAGGTCTTGCACCTGTAGACTCTCATATCATGAGGTCTTGAACCGTAGAACTCTCATAATCATGAGGTCTTGCACCTGTAGACTCTCATATCATGAGGCTTGCCTGTAGACTCTATAATCATCGAGGTCTTACACTGTAGAGACTCTCATATCATGGGTCTTGCACCTGTAAGACTCTCATATCATAGGTCTTGCACCTGTAGGACTCTCATATCAAGGTCTTGCACTGGTAGAGCCTCAATCATATGGAGTAGTCTTGCACCTGTAGACTCTCATAACGATGCACTGTAGACTCTTATCACCGTAGGACTCTCATATCATGAGGTCTTAGAGTCTCTGTAGAGACTCTCATATCATGAGGTCTGCACCTGTAGAGACTCTCATATCATGAGGTCTTGCCACTGTAGATCATATCAGAGGTCTTGCCCTGTAGGGACTTCATATCATGAGGTCTTGCACCTGTAGAGACTCTATATCATGAGGTCTTGCACCTGTAGACTCTCATATCATGAGTCTTGCACCTGTAGAGACTCTCTATAATGAGGTCTTGCACTGTAGACTCTCATATCATGAGGTCTTGCACCTGTAGGACTCTCATCATTGAGGTCTTGCACTG
This sequence comes from Chaenogobius annularis, assembly GCA_015082035.1. Lineage (NCBI taxonomy): Eukaryota > Metazoa > Chordata > Actinopteri > Gobiiformes > Gobiidae > Chaenogobius > Chaenogobius annularis. Next base: position 528,020 of record BJKM01000131.1, on the reverse strand, counting down.
TAGAGACTCTCATATTTCATGAGGTCTTGCACCTGTAGAGACTTCTATCATAGAGTCTTGGGGTCAACGAGGTCTTGCACCTGTAGAGACAGACTCATATCATGAGGTCTTCACTGTAGAGACTCTCCATTTGTATCACGAGCTTATGCGACCTGTAGTAGATATGAAAGGATGTGAGTATCTGGGCACCTTAGAAAGTGTGCCACAGGTGAGCTCATGGAGAGGAGGTGATAAGTGAGGTTGAGTATGGGCGGCGACTGTGTACGACTCTCAGTATCACGGTATTGCGCAGGCCTGTAGACTCCGTTCATGAAGTCTGTGAGTCTTTGACAACATTTTAAAGTCGCAAGTGTATGCACTCAGATATCAATGAAGGTTTTGCATACCTGTATACTACTGATGGTATAAAGAGGTTCATGCTATGGTCCAACGACAACTGGCACAGCGCTTCGTATCTGGAGGGTGCTGATTGCACCGCACACGGCTGCATCATATAATGGTCTAGCCGAGACACCTTCGCGAGGAGGAAGCCGCGAGAATGAGAGATCTCTGAGGACTGGTACTGATCATGCGGTTATGAGTACAATGTAATGGAGACTCTCAATCATGGTATGTCTTTGCCCTGTATAAGACTCTCATATCATGAAGGTCTTTGCACGTAACTCTCATATCCATGAGGTCTTGCAGCGGAGAGCTCTCATATCATGAGTCTTGGCACGTTGAGACTCTCATCATCATGAGCCACATCTTAACAGCACAGCTATGCCATCGCTGTATGGAAGCCCTGCTTTTTTCTCCATGCAGGTGAACAATTTGAGTGGGGTGTAGGTTATAAAGACAGTTCATATGTAGTGAGAGCAAGTCCTCGTATTATATAGGATTAACATACAACTACAAAAAACGATTACCGTTTTATGATATATGCTGGAAGAGGTTAACCAACCAACACGGACTTTTTATACTTACTCCGGCTATCACACCACTCGTTTCAGATAGCGGCTTTTTTCCTAGATTAGCACAGCCACGCCGGTAACCCAATCTAATCCAGATGATGGGGGCTCTTTAGCACCAGCCTTACTACTTTGACAGTTATTATGTGGTATACCAAGTCTTCAACCGATCTCTCAGTCTGCTTGTTCTCGTTCTTTTTTGCGACCTGCTAGACCCCTTCTGGTGGTACATACTCTCTCCTCTCGATGAACTTAATAAGCACAAAACCCCAACAAAAAAAACTGCAATAAAGATAAGGATCCGCCAAAAAATCATTGAATCCAACACTGAACACTAATTTGTCACTGAGCTAGTGCTGGAGTAGACCAGCAGTTACAATTATAGGCGGCGCTCCAACCTACAATAAATGGTAAACAATTTTGTGTAGTCACTAATTATTAGTTGGTGAGAAGTCCTTGTCACGCGTTCGATTTAAGCGTTTTTTTGTGAACAACAAGATCTTGTTCATAAGAAGTCTGATAAGTACTGAAGTTAACTAATCATCATTATGAAGTTATTTCATGTTATGTTGAACTGAGAGCTTGTTAATTGTTTCAGTACATTTTTGCAATTTAATTTTGTTTTGTATCATAACCTCAACTGCTGAGCGAGCTGTGGTGTTTGGAGACAGGGCCACTCGATGAGAGCCAGCCGGAAGCTGCAGCCGCAGGCCGAGCCGCAGCTGGCCGAGCCGAGCTGAGCCGAGGCTGTAAGAGCTGAGCCGAGCTGAGCCGAGCTGAAGACTGAGCTGAGCCGAGCCGAGCCGAGCTGAGCCGAGCCGAGCTGAGCCGAGCTGAGCCGAGCTGAGCCGAGCTGAGCCGAGCTGAGACTCAGGCGCTGCTGTCTGTTTAGAGCAGACAAACATCCTAATAGGCTTTGTGAGTGTGGGAATCCTGAAACTGTGAGTCACGTTATGTTGTCATGCAGCGAAGGGAGCTCTTTGAAGAGCTCGCTACCTCAGAGTAAATGTTTTTTATAGTATAAGTCCATGTTTTTCTTGTATGCAAAGCAAGTTGAAAAATCCTCTTTTCTTTGGCGTTCTGGCTCGTATTCAAGAATCTGACGGCATCTATTAATAACGGTGGAGGGCAGCATTGCGCCTCGTAGCGTACAGCCTGCCGGAAATAATTAGAAGCTAGCTGGGCTAGCCCGCTCATTAGCATCATTAGCGCGCATGTTCCAGTTCTCCATACTCAGGCTGCGTTCTCCTGTTCTTCCCAAGTCTCTACTTTTCGTTTTCTCAGAACGTACTTGCCAAGAACGTTCTGGAGTATTGAGAAACGGCCAGAAACAGGAGGCCAGACAGCAGACTGTGACAATAATAGCAATACAGAAGATTGGCTGTAGACCGCTCCCCTAAACAGACATAAAAAGATGATTGATTTTTACAACTAAATATCAATCTGGATTAACATTTGAATAATTGCACAGCTCTAACTGTGAGTGTCCCACAATACCGCAATAAAATATTCTATTAGGAATTGGATTTTGTCAGTGGCAGCATTTACCAAGACCCATTGGTTGGGTCTAAATCTGGAACCTAAACGTTCTGGGGGGACTTTTATCTCTTCAGAATATGGGGGGGAAAATAAAGCCAAAGTTGTGTAATTGGAAAAGCTTTGTATCAAATGTCACACTACAATGGACATGGACATGGGCGCGTGCACGTGGACATGGGGGCGTGCACGTGGACATGGGGGCGTGCACGTGGACATGGGGGCGTGCACGTGGACATGGGGGCGTGCACGTGGACATGGGCGCGTGCACGCGGACATGGGGGCGTGCACGTGGACATGGGGGCGTGCACGTGGACATGGGGGCGTGCACGTGGACATGGGGGCGTGCACAAGTATTTCTGAAGTGTGAAGTATGACTTGGAATTTCATGTCATTTCTTGTATTTTTATGGCTGTAAACATAAAGCCTCCTCTTTGTTTACATGTAATAAATCGACGAAAGCCCTGGTTTATTTCAATAAGTTGGTGTTTAATTGTTGTAAAACAGCGATAGTCTGTAGGAGCGCGACTTCCTCGTTCACTCTCTTTCTCAGTGTCTCATATCCTGTGGAGCCCATATTTGGAGGGCATTTCTTAGTACATCTTAATCTAAATAAACATGTAAATGAGTGACGTGGTGTTCATAGCTGTATGTTCTTTAATTTGGCGCAACTCTCATTTAAGAAGGAAATTGTCTTCTCAAGAGCGTGTCGTGAATCTGACGCAGAGTTCTCTCAGTATCTTCTCAATGTGGACGTTAAAGACATTTCCTAAGAAAACATTGTTTTCCATTGTAACTTGCTAGTCTATTTAAAAAGACAAATTAGGAACAGCACATGGACACACAGACTGCGGCAGCTTAGAAAAAATATTGGTGCAAAATAAGTGTTGTTTCAACCAATAACAACATATGGACCCAAAGGATATCACGGATATCACCGACATTAGCACCAATCCTCCGGAGCCCGTGTCTCCAGCTCACAGAGCGCTGATGGATCGTGGACTGGCACAGACTGAAAGACTTTCTGAGCGCCAGTGGAAATGGTTGGTGTTTGGCAGTGAACACAAAGGTTGATCCGGTGCTGTGTGGTGGTGAATGAACAAAATAAGAAGGAAATCAGACTCTAGCGATGCCAGTGATTACCATGACAACCAAAAAGCCTTAGAACTCTTAATATTTTATCAAATCTAATCAAACTGTATTTATAAAAAGCTTTTCATGACAAAAATGTTTACACAAAGTTCTTTACAGTAAATTTTATAAACAATCCTGCATGCCCCTCCCACAGGCTAAGAAGAGCCTGAGCGTTCTCTGGGGCCCTCGCGGCCCCTGAGCTCCTCCTGCAGGCTGTTCCATAGACGTGGGGTTTAGTTCTGAAAAGACGCCTCGCTGTGAGTGTCTCCTGACTTTGGTAGTGTCAAGGAGCCCGCTGCCAGAGGAGCGCAGGGGCCGTGAGGGTCCATATGGTAAAAGATAAGAAGGCCCATGACCAATAAGACATTTAAAAACCATGTAAAAGAACCTTAAAAGTGATCCTCAAACACACTGAAGCCAGTGCAGTGATGTTTAAACTGGTGTGATGTAGAAGCATCTTATGCCTAATGTTTGATTTGATTTTCAGAATATAGACCTAGATAAATGACTTTCGAAGGCCAACAAATAATAATCTACATTCACCACTGCCTTTAATGGTGTTAAGCCTTATATAAGATTATTGCTTAACTTGTTCAATTTTCCCCCTATCCTCTGGGGACCCCCTGAAATAATTGAGTGAGAACCACAGGATTAAAAGGCCGAGTTTGTAGTTTTGGTAAACTGAGCCCTCACAAACGGCCCACAGCGCCCCCGTGCCTGACACAGGTGACCAAGGGCTTCTACGTGCAGTGAACTGTTTTTCAAACATTTAATTAAAGGTTTACTATGTAACTTTTCTAGTGGATGGTACGCCACCTGTTCTGGACGTGATGGTGCTTGGCCTGTAATGTTCCACATAGTGGTAAAAACACATACTGTAAATTGTGGCTTAAAAACATGCAAAAACATTTGCTTTGAGTGGGCTCTCCTCTCCACATTCACACCACTGAGGCAATACTGTGGAACATTCCAGCTAAAGTATTAACATCTCCATGGAGACCAGCAGAGGGCAGATATGAATATTGTTTAGTTAAAACCCAAATGAAATGAGAGTAACTGAATTACCAATAAAGATTGACAGATGCACAAATAAAATGTCTTATATCCAATTCAAATTAGCCCCACAGTAAAATAAACAGTTTCAGCTGAAAGCACAAGGAGCCTAACATTAAAACTTGAGGATTCTCGTGTAGTCACACTGTTTAGAAAATCAAGATGTTTCGACTTTCATTTGACAGTCATTCTAAATCTGCGGACCTGGTCTGAGAACTCAGATTTGATCCTACTCTGAGCTGCGTAAACCCTGCCCCCAGGGAGGAGCTTCCTGATAATAGCCTGTCTTGTTAATCTAGTCATGAATCTATTTAAAGTGCTGGCCCCGGATCCGATCCAGCCAGAACACCTCACAAGCTTCAACTTTTGAGAACCTCTACATGCACAAAATTAACAGCGAAGGGAGCGTTTCCTCTGCCTCTGCGTGTATCCGGCGCCGTGGTGTTCTCTCCGGTGACTCATGAGGTCTGGTCTGTGTCTGCGTCTCGCTGATCTGTCGTGGGGCCTGCTCCGGGCCCTTGGTGCTCCTCTTTTCTGTCTGTCTCTTGCTCTTTTCTTCTTCCAGCCTCCCGCCACAGCACAGGTGCACTGGTTAAGGTGCTGATTCATTGGACTAAAATGTCATGTGCCTGGGTTGTCAGGGCAACAGGTCAAAAGGGGTGTGGCTTAAAATCATGCAATTAAAATTCTATTGACTTCAATTCAATTTATTTTTGTAACGCCCAAAATCCACCGAAGCGCGACAATCAAATCAAATAGCGAATGATGAAACGCACACAACAGCAATGTGAAATAAAACACATTTCCTTTGAACCATCACTTGACTTTGGAGCATCTCGGGACACTTCTGTTTCCATCCACAGAGCTGCTACGACAGCAACTGTTTGGTAATTCTGGCTTTTTAAGCAAGATACATAAAGTTTTCTTGATTTATCCAAAGTGTAAAAGCATTTTCATTAATATTCAATTTATATATCAGATATCAACAAATGCATACACGTTACAGAGTTGACGTGTTACCCATATCATTTTGAACATTTTTGGGCCATAATTTCTCAAAATTTGGTATCATAAAACACAGAGGGCTTCACCGCCCACTGCACGATTTTGGACTTCTGCGACGAAAGGTTTCTGATGGTGGGCAAAATCTTGAGTCGTGCCTTAAAAACTCGGGCCATAGGTCTCACAGTGAGGCGGGACTAAACTTTGAACCGTCGTAAAACCAAAGTAGAGCAGTAAATGTCATTTGTATTGCACTTCTTCCAGACAGTCAAAGTGCTTCACACAGTAATAAAAGGCACTTTACAGTAGGCCTACACTTCTAAAATGCAGCCGACTCAGTGAGAGTCACCTGCTTTTGTCAGGCCCGTCTGATATTTTGGAACAGGTTGTGTTCACGTGTCATCACAACATTCTGGAATGCCTAGAGTTTAAATTTGAGCTGGAGGTCAAGTATTCACTGTTTAACTGTCAGATTCCAGACTTGTTGACCTGGTTTATGTTTCATAACTCTGTAATTACTGGGCCTCGCCACATGAAAACAAAAAAAACAAGAAAACATTTTTCTCAAATGCCTCAGAAAGTAGTTCAATTATTCATCCACAAAAATGAGATTGTTGAAAGGCCTTTAAGCCTTAAGATTAATATTGCTTTAGAAAAGAGTAAATCTCCCTTTGTATTACATAGGCCCCGCCCACCATCTGAGATTATGACATCATCGACTCTTACCTGTTGAGTGCGCCCTCCTCTCACATGTAAACACAAACGCTCTTCACATTTGCAAAGCTTTTATGAGGGTTTGTTCTGGTCAGGCTCTGCACCACTCTGCTCTCTGTTTACTGCACCAGACAGATACACAACACAGTACACACCCAGTGGTTTGTGCCGCAATGTGTGCCGAGAAACCCACAGTTTGTGAGCTCGCTTCACTTTGGGTCTTCAGTAACTGTGGCATGTTTTTCCCGTTATCGACGCCACTTTAACCATTCAAAATATAGAATTGAAAATTCTAGATTCACCATTGTCTCGAGACAGGTCAGAATTCTATGGTGGTAGATTTGTAGTGAATAATTAATGGTGGATTTTCTGTTTTCCTTTCAGTAACAGAGTTGTAGAATGTAGGTGACTGAGCTGTGCTTATAGATGCTGGCACTAACTTGTGCACTAATCGAAACTAAAAGCATGACAATAAAACTACAAAGTAAAATAAATCAGTGTGTAACCTGTAAAGACTGTAGGATGAACCTTGTGTTGTCTTGTGTTGCAGGCACTGAACTGGTCCCCGGTGGACTGACTAAAGATGGCCCTGCTCCTGCTCTCTGCCCTGCTGCTCCTGACCTGTCCCACAGACACTCATGCTTCTGCAGAGAACTGCTCAGCTTCTGGAGACCCCTGCCAGGAGGGTAAACCACACCTACCACATGATGATGTCAATTACTTGAGATTATTTATTACTCCTTAAAAAAGTATACCAATTACTACACTGATTACTTTACTTTCAAAGTATCTATAGATTTCTGATTACTTTAGTTACTTTGAAACAAAAAACAACAAACCTGAAGATTGAAAAACATCAAATATTTCCCCATACGGTATTGATTATATTGCTATAATGAATGTTAAAACCATTGTGTCCCTACCTTTCTGTTTATTATGTAGGCCTATAATCAGATTACAATATTTACAACAGGCCTCGCATTGGCTAACTGGTATAGAATATTAGAGTTAGGTGAGCTCTAATTTTGAGTGGAAACGGTGATAAAAAATATTGAAAGACGACTCGTTAGCGCCACCTCAAAAATGAATTTACATGGCAGCAATGGGAGCTCTGACCGCAACAATTTCAACGGAAATGAAACTTGGCCTAAAAAATTGCAGCCCGCCCCAGACCCTAGCGACCATCCGATAATGAAAAAGTCACACATCATAATCTTTTGACTTCTCCTCCAACAGTTTTCATTGAGAATAGTTCTAACTTGGTCAAAACGCAATGTTGAATGTCAGCTGGACGTAATTATATGGTAATGAAGGCCCAATATGTTAATATGGCTCTCTGCCCCTTAAAAGGCGATCTGTTTCACGTGGACAAAGAAAAAAAACAAAGATTAATATTGTTTTAATATTTTTCCAGCCAAATTGGAGTTTTGAAACCTAAAAAATTGCAGCTTGGCTAAAATTTACGTTCCATAAAACCACAAAGAATCTACGTACAAAACGGCTCAGTGGCGCCATCTTGAAAACAAACTACATTATGCCAATGGAGGGGGCGGAGCCTATTTTTGTAGACAAATGAAACTTGGCAGATCCCTGTATTTTAATGTCCTATAGTTTTTATCTGATGGTCAGCAAACTGAGGCAGCATCATCAGGATGTCAAAAGTTGTTCAAATAATTAGCATCTTGAACGTGAAACCTGTCGATTTTAACAACTGTAAAGCCAGGGTTGGTGGGCAGCCCTCCCACTGAACCCTTCCACGGTCGCAAGCATTGTGAGCGCCATTTATCACTTACTGCAGTTTTAATTTGTTCATTCTAATTTTGGTGGCTGTTTAGAGATAACCTAATACTGGAGAGGCTGTGTCTATGAGCCTCGTGTGTCTCTGTTGAGGGCTGGATGAGCAGGCCGATGACAGGACCCTAATGAGACGTGGCATTGTCAGCTCCAGCACTCGCAGCCCGTCTCAGAGCACAGCACTCAGACACTATGGCCTTTGTTTCTCACATCACTGTCTCCTCACAGTCGTCTCAAACCAACATGTACACTTCAAAGTACCAACACTATGATTTGATCAGTTTATTGCCTTTTTAACTGCACTGGCTGAAAAGGTCTTTGGATTGATTTGAAGGTTCACTAGGTAAAGTAGCATACATGCTAATGACCACGTAATAACATGTTTCAAATCTAGCTTTATGCTGGAAAATAATTATAAACTACAAGTTTTAGTAGTTTGACAATGACGTTTTTGGTCTCCTTCCATCAAGCACACAAAACCTGCAAATCGGAATCAACTTTAGCCAACTTTCTGTCACTTTCTGCACTCACAACTGTAACTTTAACTGTAAATTCTGTGTAAATAGTAAGCCTATTTTTATTTTATACTATAGTCATTTTAAATTGTTTCTTAATGCATGCCCTTTTGATTTCATATATGTTGTTTTCATTATTGCTCAGTGTTTTGTGTTGCACCTTAATGCCAAGACAAGTTCCTATGTTTGTGAATTCTGTTCATTGATATGCAATAAACCCTTTCTGATTCTGATTCTGAAGTATATATATATATATAGTATAATGAACACTGCACTGTCTACAAACGTCAGACAGATTCGCAGCTGTGCCATGGGCTCTCCTGTCTCCCCATAGTGGCCACTTACATGGAGCAGTTTTAAAGAAGACATTGACCTCCTTTTCAGGTTCCACACCAAGTTTCTGGTACCGCTAAGGGATGATACATTTGTGACAATCAAGAGCTGGAAGCGTTCCCGGAGAATATGAATGCGTGGACCTGAACATCAAGCGTATAGAGAAAGACGCTGAGGAGAAACCACTTTGCCTTTCTGATTGTTCCACTATCGGAGGAGTGGACGGGAAGCTCCAGATAGAAGTATATAGGAAACCAACACAGACAGATCAGTACATCCACTGTAGCACAAGCTGATGGTGATCAGGACACTACAACATAGAACCCAAGAAGGCCCACCAGCTCAGAGGGCAAGAGGAAGGAGGAAAAAGATATCCGGAATGCTCTCTCAGCCTGTGGTTACTCTGCTTGGGCTCTTAAACAAGTTAAGTGTAAATCAGTTATACATTGCTGTGGTAATGTTTGTCCGTCTGTTGTGTTCCAGGTGTGGTTCTCCCTGTGTGGAACCCACAGAACCCATCAGTGGGGGACAAAGTGGCCAGGCCATTGTGTACTTTGTGGCTCTGATCTATATGTTCCTTGGCATGAGCATCATCGCAGACCGCTTCATGTCTTCTATCGAGGTCTGCACACATCACAAATAAACATAAAAAATGTTCTCACTTATGATCCTTCTCCTCCTTTGGATCCTCCAAGAAGGAGAAAAGAGTTATAACATGCATGGATTCATTAGAGTTTGTTGTTGTTGTTGTTGTTGTTGTTGTTGTTGATGTAGGTGATTACCTCTCAAGAGAAGGAAATTACCATTAAGAAAGCCAATGGGAGACCACCACAGCCACAGTCCGGATATGGAACGAGACCGTGTCCAACCTTACCTGATGGCGCTAGGTTCAAGTGCACCAGAGATCCTGCTGTCCGTGATCGAGGTGGTACTGCAATTCTGATCTCTGTGGGTGAAGATAAAAACCCTGATCTCTGTGGTGAAGTATCATGATCCTGTTGTCTGTGGTGAAGTATCATGATCCTGTTCTCTGTGGGTGAAGTATCATGATCCTGTTCTCTGTGGGTGAAGTATCATGATCCTTTCTCTGTGGGTGAAGTATCATGATCCTGTTCTCTGTGGGTGAAGTATCATGATCCTGTGTCTCTTTGGGTGAAGTATCATGATCCTGTTCTCTGTGGTAAGTATCATGATCCTGTCTCTGTGGGTGAAGTATCATGATCCTGTTTCTGTGGTGAAGTATCATGATCCTGTTGTCTGTGGGTGAAGTATTCACGATCCTGTTCTCTGTGGGTGAAGTATCACGATCCTGTCTCTGTGGGTGAAGTATCACGATCCTGTTCTCTGTGGGTGAAGTATCATGATCCTGTTCTCTGTGGGTGAAGTATCACGATCCTGTTCTCTGTGGGTGAAGTATCACGATCCTGTTTCTCTGTGGTGAAGTATCACGATCCTGTTCTCTGTGGGTGAGTATCAGATCCTGTTCTCTGTGGGTGAAGTATCATGATCCTGTTCTCTGTGGGTGAAGTATCATGATCCTGTTCTCTGTGGTGTGAAGTATCATGATCCTGTTCTTGTGGGTGAAGTATCACGATCCTGTTGTCTGTGGGTGAAGTATCATGATCCTGTTGTCTGTGGGTGAAGTATCATGATCCTGTTGTCTGTGGGTGAAGTATCATGATCCTGTTGTCTGTGCCACTGGATTGATTGCATTATTCCTTATTGTCCTGTTTGACCCTCAGGTGTGTGGCCATAACTTTGAGGCTGGTTCCCTGGGGCCCAGCACCATTGTGGGCAGTGCTGCTTTCAACATGTTCGTCATCATCGCTCTATGCGTGTATGTGGTCCCGGACGGAGAGACGCGCAAAATCAAACATCTGCGTGTCTTCTTCGTCACTGCGGCCTGGAGCATCTTCGCTTACATCTGGCTCTACCTCATCCTGAGTGTCTTCTCGCCTGGAGAGGTGGAGGTGAGCACCACTGCTACTGCACTTTTACTCATGATTATGATCATTCACGGTGGTGGCAGCAGTGTGAGATGGACTCTGTCCGCGCCATGGCTCTGTTTGCCTAGATATTAATGGTGGCGTGGCTAGCTGCATGGCTAGCTTGGGAGCCTCATGGACTGTGGTCGTCGTGCCGGGGGGCTGTTTCCCCTTGTGTGCTTGGATAAGTTGTGAGTGACATGGAGACTCGGTGCGTCTTGCGGAATTGAGACACAGCCTTAATACAGAATCCCTCTGTGATGTCATCAATGTGCGACGTGCCATTAAAAACACAGAGACAGTTTACACTTAACTGACACACTTAACTGACACACTTTGACAGTTTAAATGATCGTTCAACAAAACAAATGTTCTTTATTATACAGTTGCTAGGTAAGAGCTGTGGAATGACCTCTGCCTCTGTCATATTTAGGCTCATGTCCAACCAGGAAGTACAATTATAAACTTTGACAAAATGTTTAGTAAAACCTGAAATATGATTTTTTTTGGTGTTAATTTTCACTATAAGTTTTAGTGAAATGTGTGTCTGACCTGTCATATGGCCTTTAAGCTGCATTATAGGCCTGTGTATTCCAGGAATGCTGGGTTACGTGTGAATGGTGCAGACACGGCGATGCGCTGGGACCGGCAGTCTGTGCCTGTTTGTTTTATGGGAACTATGTGTGAATGTGGTATTTTTTGTGGATAATTGATTGTAAAGTGTACAGGAGTAAAAGGTTATTGTGTGTGCTTTCGCTCACTGTGGACACACAACGTAATCACACTCCAGTTGCACACAACATTCTGGAAAGCCATGTAGTGTGTCCCCAGCTCACCCTCTCCTCTCTCTGTTCTCTGGCAGGTGTGGGAGGCAGTCCTCACCTTCCTGTGCTTCCCTCTGTGTGTGGTCCAGGCCTGGGTGGCCGACCGCCGCCTGCTGATCTACAAATATGTCCGCAAGCGTTACCGTGCTGACAAGAACCGGGGCATCATCATCGAGTCTGAGGGCGGGGACATGTTACATGGTGGGGGCGGGGCTCTGGGTGGCTTCACTAAGATGGACATGTTGGAGCTGGATGGGCAGATGGCTCTGAACTGCCACGGCACGGACGGCCTAATGGAGGAGGGCGGGGCCAAAGACGAGGAGGATGAGGCCAGACGGGACATGGCCAGGACACTGAAGGAGCTCAAGCAGAGACACCCAGAGAAGGACATGGAGCAGCTCATCGAGATGGCCAACTACCAGGTCCGCTCAGTCCTAGACTCATACGACCTGCCATTGTGGAAGCCTATCCATATTATAGATTATGCAGTAGGTTGTGTTCATGTCGAGAATGATGATGCCCAAGTGGAGAGCAGAGACCTATCCAGAGAAATATCCAAAATAGAAATCCACAAATGTTGATCCTTCTGATTATTTGCTTGAGATTTGTTCATCAAACTTGCTAAATTAAGGTGAAAAATCACATCTTTGGACGAATAATGGCACCATATTCTAATTTGAAAAGGTAATATCACTTTTGTTTATTTGTTCTGACAGAGTTAAACTTTGTGCCAGTTGACTTCATGAGGATAGGCCCATATGAATTACTTCAATTCAGAGTTAAAAGTACTCAAATGATAACTCTTCCTTTGATAAGACCAAAGCTTAGATAAAGGAGATGAAGGTACAACAACGTCCTCCACAAACTCAGAGACGCTCTGGTATGTACCAGTCCCAACATACTTACCTCCGGGCCTCATTTGAATCCAAGCTGAAGTCAGATCTGTATCCCTGCCTTGGAAAAACCTCAGAGACGGGGAGCTACTCTTATTCATGTAAGCAATGGTGCTCAAGGGTGCAGTTCATATCCAAATGATAAATATCAGGCACTTTCTTGGTTTCATGAGGGCGAGGTCCATTAAAAACACACCTTCTTCAGGGTGCGATAATAAAGTGAGCTCAGCGTCAGTCTAAGCTCACAGCCAAAGTACTTCATCAGTCCAGTAGGTCTCTCTTTGTTTAAGCGTAGAATCTTATCCCCACCTCTGGCATCCAATGTGATGTTTCAATGCATGACACCTTCAGGGTGGAGTCATTTCAGTGGTGAGCATCCATGCAATGTCCCATCACTGGATAATTGGGGTGAATGTCATATCGATGCTCCGCTGCTTGGTCTCTGAGGCCCAAATGAAAAGACCCACGGGGCAGTGAAGGCGGTACACTGTTGCAGTTAATAAAAGTGTCTATTGAAAATGTTTGATCAAGCATTGATCAAGGTCCAGTAAAAATATAAAGCGCATTCAATTTGGAATGCATTCGTGGCAAATTCCTTTAGCATGAATACTTTTTTCCTTTAGAACCTCATGTGCATTTTAAAATATACTGGTTAAAAATATTTGAGCTATTACAGGTATTTGGTACGTACTGTATGTCGATGAGTTCAAAAGTTTAATTTAGGTCCGAAGCATAAAAGTGAAAGTTTGAAAATAGTGATATGGCAAAACTGATTCGGCTGGAGGAAATTTGAGCGCCAACAATTAAACACAGAAGAAATGTGAAAAAGCCCCCAGGCGTGAACAGAGAGTTAAACTAAAGGGATTCCAGAATGTTTAGTGCTCAAGTGAACACAGCTTATTGTAATCATTTGGACTAACTCAAATATGGCGAGTTTGTTTTAAACCAAGTGTGAACTTTGAAACTCAACAACAAGCAAAGATTTTCATGTTTCAGGAAAGGATTAATGCTAAATGCAAAAGCTTGACAGCACATTCATGAATATGTTCTTACATTTGAAGAAAATTGCAATCATCTTTCGTTTCATTTCATTCAGTAGGTCAGGAATTTTCGTTGTACATTTGTAAGAATGACAGCGACATCCACAAGACGCCGCTCACGGTTCAAACATTTATTGGCTTGATTTACAAATCAAAGTTGAGTTACTTACTCTGATGTTGTGGAGTTGTTTGCGGCTGATGCACTAGTTTGTAGACGTTTTTCTCAGTTAAGAGGCCAATTAGCTGAACAACATGCTCAAATAATACAACAATATAGTTTATGTGGTAGTAAGAGGTCTCAGAGGAAGCCATCTGAATGATGTTTTTGAAATTGAGATGTTTCAGCTGCATCTGAAGCCATTATCTGTCTTGATTTCAAAAACATTGACTACCTTTGAATCTTTTTGTACCATGGCCCACTCCTGGACCAAAGAGAGATTACACTGACTAATATATATTGAGGCTAAATGAATGTGTAGCATCGTACCTACCGTTTTACCCGTGTTAGCAAATATAAATAAAATGTTTATGTTGGAAAATAAACACGTTGTACTTTCTGCTCCAAAAGTTGGGCAGACTCAAACAAAAGCAAAAGGTTGTGGTCTAGCAGCTCGCAGGCGGATTCTTCTCATTGAATGCTTTCACATTGCAGTGCCAGGCTGTCCAGCTGGTCTTTAGCCCGGTAAGTCCTCTCTGCTAGGTTAGCTCTGTGCTGTGCCCGAGACATTGGCACAACTTTAAATCATACTGTGCTGAGATTAATCGAGTTGTCGGTTAATCTGGTTAGCCCCCTAGTGGACCGAAAGGAGGTGCTTCTATAAGACTATATCTAGACTACAGAATCCAGCATTAGTATTCAAACAACCAATAACACGGTCTGGCACTGGCTCTCCTTTCTCCTGCAGTGTGTATGTTTGTCCTTATGTAGTTGGGAAAAATGGGTGTAATAAATTGGACCAAAGTTGAATCTAATCATCTCCAAAACTACCATTTAATGTTTTTTCACTGAAATGATTGTTAATATCTTACAAATGTGTGGAGAGAGAGATGGTGTGTCTGGGTATCTGCTGATGAAGTAGACAATGCATAATTATACATTCATTTTCTATCGCTTGTTCCTGTTAGGGGTCGCGGGTGACTGGGGCCTATTCCAGTGACTTTGGGCCTTAGGCGGGACAGGGGCCAGCTTGTCGCAGGATTAACACAGAAATACACAGACAAACCATTCACTCTCACATTCATTCACTAGGGGCAATTTAGAGTTGCCAGTTGACCTAACACATGCATGGGGAGAACCCACAATAACACAGGGAGGACATGCAGACTCCACCCAGAGAGATCATGTTGGTCTGGTATTTGCAGAGACTGGCAATGTTGGAAGACGATGTATTGTCTTAATTATTGAGCCCTTATGACAATGCAATTCATTTGTGGCATTTTGCCCATTGGCCATGATTTAAACATGCTTCTCATGTTGTTGACTGGTATGGTTTACTGCTTAGGTGCTGATGCAACAGCAGAAGAGCCGAGCGTTCTATCGGATCCAGGCCACCAGGATGATGATTGGAGCGGGAAACATCCTGAAGAAGCATGCTGCGGACCAGGCTCGTAAGGTAGCGCCTGCTCTACTCGCCTCGTAAACGCTGTGATGGCTCCTGTTCGCTCAGATAAGAGAGTGACAAAGCACTTGTGCGCTCAGAGCCGCAGAACTGCCCGTCAGTCTCACATCTTATAAAATATTTAAGATTAGCTTTTGTGTTGTGAGGGATTCCAAGCGAAATTCACTAAAACCCCTATGTTGCCATTTTACAGCCATAATAAAAAGCATAAACAGATTTATATGAACCTAAAATACGTAATTCTTTAATGTGCAACATATGTCTGATTTTAAATAGAATGTGAATTCTCAATCTTTGGAAAATTACATTTTATTTGAATTTATGGTTTCTTACTAAAAACATGTAAATATTGCTTTCTTGACAAAAAAAACAAGATGACAGACATTGAATTAGTGCCATTAAACACAAAAATGAGTCCAATTTATTCCTCCAAATGTAAACTGCAGTTTGGCTTAGACCTCTCAAGTAAAAAGCCCCAATTGATTATTATTTTTACACAGCCCCTAATTCGGCTGTGTTTATACATTTGAACATTTTTGAAAAATGGTTTGTTGTAACTTTATTGAATGTGTTTGTTATAAGAAGGACCCCAGGAAGAATATTCTCAATACATCGAACAAAGAGGATTCAGATCAAAACATATAGTCCACAGTCTTTTCTTTGAGCGTGTGTGTGTGTGTGTGTGTGTTAGGTGGTGAGCAGCCAGGAGACCCAGCCCCAAGAAGATGATCCTCACACGGTGCGGCTGGACTTTGAGCCGGCTCTGTACCAGTGCTTTGAGAACTGTGGCTCCCTCAAACTGACCGTGTCCCGCAACGGAGGCGACCCAGGAGTCACTGTCAAGGTGCGCTTCTTTTACACACCACCACACTACAGAGGACACTTACACACCACCACACTACAGAGGACACTTACACACCACCACACTACAGAGGACACTTACACACCACCACACTACAGAGGACACTTACCACACAACCACACTACAGAGGACACTACACACCACCACACTACAGAGGACACTTACACACCACCACACTACAGAGGACACTTACACACCACCACAACTACAGAGGACACTTACACACAACCACACTACAGAGGACACTTACACACCACCACACTACAGAGGACACTTACACACCACCACCACTACAGAGGACACTTACACACAACCACACTACAGAGGACACTTACACCACCACCCACACTACGAGACACTTACACACCACCACACTACAGAGGACACTTACACACAACCACACTACAGAGGACACTTACACACCACCACCACTACAGAGACACTTACACACCACCACACTACAGAGGACACTTACACACCACCACACTACAGAGGACACTTACACACCACCACACTACAGAGGACACTAACACAACCACACTACAGAGGACACTTACACACCACCACACTACAGAGGACACTTACACACAACCACACTACAGAGGACACTTACACAACCACACTACAGAGGACATTACACACCACCACACTACAGAGGACACTTACACACACCACACTACAGAGGACACTTACACACAACCACACTACAGAGGACACTTACACACCACCACACTACAGAGGACACTTACACACAACCACACTACAGAGGACACTTACACACACCACACTACAGGAGACACTTACACACAACCACACTACAGAGGACACTTACACACCACCACACTACAGAGGACACTTACACACCACCACACTACAGAGGACACTTACACACAACCACACTACAGAGGACACTTACACACCACCACACTACAGAGGACACTTACACACCACCACACTACAGAGGACACTTAACACAACCACCACACTACAGAGGACACTTACACACCACCACACTACAGAGGACACTTACACACCAACCACACTACAGAGGACAACTTACACACCACCACACTACAGAGGACACTTACACACCACCACACACAGAGGACACTTTCACCACCACCACACTACAGAGGACACTTACACACCACCACACTACAGAGGACACTTACACACAACCCACACTACAGAGGACACTACACACCACACACTACAGAGGACACTTACACACCACCACACTACAGGGACACTTACACACACCACACTACAGAGGACACTTACAACACCACCACACTACAGAGGACACTTACACACCACCACACTACAGAGGACACTTACACACAACCACACTACAGAGGACACTTACACACAACCACACTACAGAGGACACTTACACACCACCACACTACAAAGGACACTTATACAACACCGCACTACAGAGGACACTTCTGCTGATTCTGATTTTGCATTACATTTCAAATAGCTACTTTGAGGATTTTTCTGACCACTTATAAAATCAACCTTGACACAGTTCTGTTGCTATGACACACTGCCTCTGTTCAGTCTTTTCCATAGAAGATAGACACAGGAATGGACTTTCCTCCTTTTTAAGATCCTTTATGCACTCAAGTTTTGGGTTCAGTTTCTGTTTTCTGCAGTAGAGATTGCTTTCATGTTTTTGGAGTTCTTGCATTGTGTTGGACCAGAGTTTTACACCATTTAGTAAAATAACAAAAGTAATCAATACAATCTACCCAATAGCATCAGAAAAGTTTCTAGTAACGTCCTTTAATGTTAACGCCATATTGAGCCCAAACAAATGATCCAAAAATTTGAAAAAAAGAAGTTAGACATTATATATTTACAAGTAACACATTTGAGCGATATAGAATATCAAAAACGAATCAAATGTTATATACTATTCATCTTACAGAGGCAAGAACAAGAGGGGAGTTTTGACTGTAAAGACAAAGATGGCAGATATATACTGGTTAAAAAACTATTAATGGAGAAGTTTTTACTCTATTAAATATGTGTGCTCCACCTCCACCAGAGAGTGACCTCACTATCTATACTATAACGGACCTGATTGCAAACCACTCTGAGGGAACCCTAATCTGTGCTGGTGATTGGAATCTTCGTGTTCAACCCACATTAGACTCAAGAAGCACTGAAGGAACAATGAACAAAAACAATCCACAAATTAATGAAGAACAGGACTGATTGAAATCTGGAGGGAGATAAACCTCAGTACATGCCAATACACCAATTTTTCTAATCCACATACGATCTACTCCAAATTAGTCTGCTTTCTCAATTTTGATAAATACAGATAAAAAATTACTGAGGCAAATACAGGCACAATAGACTTAAGTAAATGAAAAAATAAAAAAACACATTTTAGAAGTTAAATGCCCCTTAAATGACCCTTCGTTTAAGAAATACATTATTGACTTAACATTATGACTTAGCGGGAAAACAATACTGCTAAAACAGTTTTGAGAGGTAAAATTATAGCCAAAATTATGCAAGAAAAACTAAAACTACTGGTGCTACAGGAAATTTGAACGATAAGAGAAGAAATAATGACTAACAGGAAATAGTCATACAGACCTATTTCTATTCTGAATATGGATTATCATATAAACACTACAATTATGTCAAGAAGAATGGAACAAATACTCCAAAACTTAATCCACAATGATCAAAAAGGATTTATTAACAGATGACAAACGCAAGACAACATAAGACGATAATTAATTGTATTCAAAAACAACAAAAAGAAGCCATAATATTTAGTTTGGATGCTTAGAAGGCTATTGACTTTTTTTAGCCCCTCGAGGCAACTACTGTTGTGATTTTGGGCGTTACAAAAATAAATTGAATTGAATTGAACTAACTTGCCTTATTTATTTAAAGTGCTGAACAAATTTTAAAGAGACAACTTATTCATTAAAAAAAAGTATTGGGGCTCTTTACGATCCACAGATCCACTGACTCTGGAAGGGATGGGACAGGGCTGTGCTTGGTCCCCCCTCCTGTTTGCTTTGTACTTACTTTAATGGTGTTACAATTGATGGGACGGAATATAAAATTGCCTGCTAGGCAGATGATGCATAGTATTGATGATAGTATTTGACTAAACCAGAAATTTCCATACCCAATGTGATCCATTTTATTGAAAATATTGATCTAATGTCTGGGTACAAATTAAATGTACCAAAAAAATGTCTTTCTGGCAACCCCCCTTTAGAAAGACTTGGGTTAGAAAACTGAAAAATAGAAGTTCTTAAATATTTAGGTGTGGTCATCCATAAAGATTTATCAACAATTTTAGAGACAAGTTATACTCCTCATTTCTCTACTATTAAAAAGTCATTGAAAAATTGAATCTTATCCCATACTTAAGTCTAAATCAAAGGGTTGAAACTATAAAAATGAATGTTTTGCCCAGATTTATCTATTTCAGACGCCTCTTCCAATCTCTATCCCCAACCGGTTGTTCGATGAACGTAATAAATCAATCTCAAGATTTGTATGGCAAGGCAACAAACCTTGTATCTGGTTCAAAACTCTACAATTATCAAAAGAAAAAGGAGCTTGGGGTTCATTTTATTTCAGCTTAAATGAGAGCGTTGCTGTATTGTGTGAGCCAGAATTTGAAGCTCAATGGAAAAATACTGAGAGTAATGTTGTGCCAGGGGTTCCTGTCCAGATGACGAACGGTTGAGTCATATGGAGAAAATGGAAAATCCCTGGGTAATATCTGTGCCTACGACCTGGAAAGATCTAATCAAAACGTATATCCTAAACAAAGATGTTAAAATCTTAAACTGGTTGGTTTATGATCAAAGTTTTTAATCTAACAGCACAGATTTGAGATTTAAAGTCTTTATAACTAAAGTAATAAGGCTATTATTATTCATCGTTGTATGCAACAATGAATTTGGCATTAAGGTGCAACACTTTAATGCCAAAGCAATTCCTAGTTTTTGAATCCTGTTAATTGTCAATGGCAATAAACCCATCCCACTTGATTTCAGAACTATGTATTTGGGCCTCAAAACTCCTGCCATGGACACAATAAATTGATATCTATATACTACATATATATATACTTTACATTCTCCTTGCGGCAGGCAAGAAGGCCATTACAAAAAAATGGAGGACTCAAACAGCATCAACAATCAAGGACCCAAATTATAACTGACATTCGATAAAATTTTAAACTTAATTTGAAAATGTATAAACTCTGGACTAGGTGGGACTCATTTGTTGTGCAGTTATATTTAGTTTTATTTAGTTTATGTGTTGATTTTGTTTACTTGCTCCTTGTTCATTGTTCATTGTTTTGTATTTTATGTGTTTACATTTTGCTAAAACTGAAACAACAAAAAATATTTCAAAAAGAAAAGAAAATGTGAAATGTGGTAGTGGTTTTCCCAAAGCACAGCTTGTCATTCGGAGCTCAGAGCTGTCAGCCAGTTTCTGCCTCTGTCCTATTTTTACTCCTCTGAAAGGTGCACCCCCCATCCAGCCCCACTCCGAGCAGTCCGTGCCCACGCATCCGGCCCCACTCCGAAGAGTCCGTGCCCACGCATCCGGCCCCCAAGAAAGGACTCAAACAACACATTTTCTTAAAAAAAAAACGACTAATTAAATAAAAGCAAATAGATCAAGACACAAAGAGCGAAAAGACAAAAAACAGAACAGTCCGTAGAAAGTCCGTCTGGCACAGGCTCACTTTGTTGAGTATATTTGTCAATTTACACAACAAAGTTATTTCAGTATACTCCATCCCTGTCATCCAGCTCTTTAATAAAAGCTAAAAGTACATTACACAGGTATCCATCTATTGTTTCTGTTGTTGCAGTTTTACATCCGAGATACATTGTTTTGAGGTCAAATGGGACGTTGGTGTTGAAGACAGCGTGCAGTGCCTCATTGATCTCAGTCCAGGATTTATGAATAACAGAATAGTCCCAAAACAATTGATCGTGATTAGCTATTTGACTGCCAGAGTTTCTCCAACACTCAGTATTTCCCTGTGATGTACGTGCACTTTCACACGGTGATATAAAAAACTGTGATACATTTTCCCAACAGAATTCTTTCCAAATAGGAGGTTTTGTGTTCCTACATTGAGATGTGCTTAGATTTTCCCATTCTTAATAATATTAGTAATAACACAACTTTTTTCTTTTTCCCATTTATTTCTGATAGAGCAGTGGTCCCCAATGTGGGGTCCGGGGCCCCCTGGGGGACCTCAGAGGCATTTCTGGGGGCCCCCCAAAAGTGGTACACTCAACAAGCATTAAGAAAATGAATATTTTCATCTTTTATTTGTTTAAATCAGTTGGCCTATTAAGCCTACAGCCATCAGTGTGTATAGTCTCATTTATGAATTCAAAAGGCGAAACATTACATATTCCTTCAAATAAAGAGTCATTTTTTAAATGCTGCAGAGTTTGGCAATGGGAGATCTTTAGAAAAAATGTCAGTCAGAGGGCAAGTGATGCTTTGTTTCATTTCTTGGATGTAAATAAATAAATAACTCCTTATTAGTAAGTGCCTCCAGTTATCGAGAGCTTAAAGGGCCCATATTTTGTATATTTCCAGTTTCCTAGTCTACTCTGAGGGCATCTGAGATCATATTTTGCACTGTGCAACATGCATAACACGATCTGTGACAAATACCACTTATTTCTTGTGGAGAAGTCTCTTACCTGGAAATGAAAAGGGCCCAACATTGGGTTGCTTTTGGCGTCCCCCCGTGAGCAGTACGCTCCCCCCGCCATGTTTAAATGCAAGAGGCTGTGGTATCAGAAAGCAGAGTGGGACCGGTCCATTCAGTTTGACCCGGGGGGCGGGGCTTACATGTTGATGGGAGGCAGAAGGGCCGTAAACAGGTGCTGTGGGGGCCGTCCATGGCTGTGTCACATGATTCAATCTACTCAATGCACGGACAAAAGAAAACATACTTTGGGCGTTGTTTTGAGCTACAATTAACAAACTCCTCCTCTTCCTTCCCTTCTGCCTCCTCCTCCTCATATTCCTTGTTCTATTCCTCCTCTGCTCTTCCTCCTCCTCTTCTACTTCCCCCTCTTCTACCTCCTCTTTCTCCTCCTCCACTTCCTCTTCATCTTCCTCCTCTTCCCACGCCTCCTCTTCTTCTCTTCCTCCTCCTCTTTTTCCTCCTTCTCCTTCCTCCGCCTCTCTTTCCCCTCTCACCTCCCTCTCACCTCCCTCTCACCTCCCTCTCACCTCCCTGTGTGTGCTCCTCTGCTGCAGGTGGACTACCGCACTGAGGATGGCACAGCTAACGCCGGCTCGGACTATGAGTTTGCGGAGGGCACGCTGCTGTTCAAGCCTGGGGAGACCCTCAAAGGTAAAGGCCATTCGGGACCATTGGTATTTAGCAAAAACATGTCCTGCTGCGTAGCACCACTCCGAGCAGATGTATTTCTGACCACAATTCATTGTCTGAAGTAATGTACAGTTTTAGTCAACCAGAAAAAGTATATTTGCAATTGAAATGTTTGCCTGGGGGACATTTCACCGCATCTGGTCTGGTTTGTGACAGAAAAAGAATAATTTTTTTTAAAGTTTTCTAAAATTATCAATACTTTGAGTCATAGTTTGAGTCATAACTGATTACTTTTTATTCAGCCAAAATATTTCACTGACAAAAAGTATGACAATAAAATGAAGCCTGTTTGTGGTTTTGTGTGTGTCCGGACAGAGATCACTGTGGGAGTGATTGATGACGACATCTTTGAAGAGGACGAGTACTTCTACGTCCACCTCAGTAACCCGCGTGTAGTTGGATACCCTGAAATAGGCTCTGCCCCCCTGGACCCCAGTGCCACACCCAAAGCCATCCTGGGCAAAAACCCCACGGCCACAGTGACCATCTATGACGACGACCACGCAGGTACAACTCTGTTAAAGCTGCTGCCTCCAATGGCTCACTAGGAGCTGGACTATCAACTCAAACAGCTACGCACGGACCCAGACAGCAGATGATCTTGGTGAAACTTAATAATAATCTTTGTGTGAAACTCCAACATTACAGAAAATGTTCATAAACATACTGTGCTAAATAAAGTCCCACCAGCAATGCCACAGTAAATATGGGTGTGTATTTGTCCATCCACCAGAGGGTGCTCTAGAGCGTAGTATTTCGGTGCCTGTGCTGCTCTGATGCTGCCGTGCGCAGAGCTGCTGGTGATGAATTCATGTTTCAGTGGCCGCACCCACAGGATTCACGGCATGTGCGCACAGAACACGGCAAAAAGGAGCATTTTTCTCAACACGAAATCACTGCATGAAAGAAGAACTGTTGTTTTGGCTCATTGCAAAAGACAAAAACTCAAACCTAGGTCTAAGTATTTATTCATGTATCCATGCATGTCATTTTTCATCCAGCACATGATATTATATTTATAGTACAGAATGATTTTCTTTTTTTTTTCTTTTGACATGAGCACACAAAAAACTAGAAAGATAAATCTTATGTACTATTTTTCCCATTTAAATTTCATCTCCCCATCCTCACCCGTCACCCAGCATCAACTGAAATCTACTTATGTCACATTCAAGTACTTTCATTTTCAATATCAATATATTCTGCAATCATTTTGTCCTCATACATGAAAAAATAAAAAATAGACACATTGCTACATCATTTAAATTTGACACTCACAGAGTTCCATCATTGTACACACAATTCTGTTTGTGTGAAAAGGCCTATTGTAAAAAGGGCCTATTCACCCACTGTGTCTTGTGTTAAATAGTTATTGTTTGACTAGTGTGCATTTAAGTGTGTGGAAAGAAAGTTAAACTAACTGATAATGATTTAAAAATAATCACCAGTTTGACCCTAATTTAAGCCTTGTGAAAGGGACAAATGGGGAAATGAGGAGGGAGGCATCCAGCATATCCATGCTATCTGACTGTGCACTCCTCAGAGGGGCCCTCAGTTTGTTATTGGACGTTTAAAATTCATGACAACTCAGGTCTGAAGGTTTTTAACACTCTCTGGAAGTAGAAAGGCTAAATTGCCCTAAAGTATTGAAAAAAGCCTGAATTATGCATAAGATATAGGACCTTTAACGCTCTGCTGGTGTGTGATTGTAATCAGTAATAACAATGTGGAAAAGGTTATTGTTGAAAGTTTCTGATTTTAGTTCGGTGGGGAGTACAAAGTTAAGGTTCTCTGCTTAGAATGTTCAAAAAGCCTCTGCTTCCATGAGCATTCACATTTGAGAGAAGTGCTGAACCAACAACTGCCATGTGCTTCAGAGCATGTTTGGAGAGGTCCAAACGGCAGTGCAGAGTATTTAGTGACAGAATACTGCATCGTTTGATAAGCATTCACATATCATTGATGAGAGAAGAGCATTATGATATTTACAATGTATTCCTTTGATTTAAGGAAAGTAAATGTATTTTGAATTCCACCCAAGTACTCCACAATAATAAGTACTCTGAATACATATTTCTCGCTCTCTCTACTGCAATGGACACATGCCACGGGGCTTTTAAATCAATTCAATTAAAATCGACTTATTTTTGTAAAGCTTTTTTCAGCAGTCAAACCAGTAGCAAAAAAAATGGAAGGCAACCACACTGACGGTAAAAAAGTGGTCAAATGTAGCACAAACCATAATAAGGGATGTGTAAAATAACATCAATTATGTCTGTGTTGGTCCCAGGCATTTTCACCTTTGAAGGGGCCAGTCAGCGGGTGAGCGAGAGCGTGGGGATCATGGAGGTCAAGGTGCTGCGGACATCAGGGGCTCGGGGTCTGGTGGCGGTCCCCTACAGGACGCTGGACGGTACTGCCAAAGGAGGAGAGGACTACGAGCTGGTGGCAGGAAAGCTGGAGTTCCAAAACGATGAGACCATGTGAGTAAACCTGATTACCAGCAGAACCCGCTGCACCAGGAGCTGTGCAGTGTGTAGGACCAGTGATGACACGACGGACTGGCTTGTGTTCTTGTGATTTTAAGTGAAAATAAAAACTGCACATTTGATTTGATGTTCAAATGTGTCGCAGGAAAGGAAAATAACTTTGGAGCTCTCTGAAGAGCAAATGCTGTAAATGAGCTTATTTGGGAGAGTGCGACTTTATAATATGTTATGCAATTTCATTTCATCTTTATTGAGGACAGACGTGCGGACACACGTTCCATAGCTAAGAGAATAAAACATTGTCAGGTACAAAACGTCTCCCACATCCTCCTCACAGAGACAGGAGCACCAGTGACTCCACCTCCCTGAGCTTATCTCAGGACAAACCAGAGTCTCGGTCCCTTCATTACCTTGCAGTAAGAATGGCCCAGGGCAGCCGGACATGAGCCTGTCACGCTCATCTGACCAACACGCTGACTGGCACTGCTGTGTCTTGGCAGCGTCATTATGTCATTATGCCACTGTTAGACTCGGCAGGCTGCAAATGATTTAAATCAAGCTGTTTTGACATTCACAGAGCACTTCACAGTTCCAGAATCAGCATGTTTCATTGTCTACACAGTTCACAACGCTGTCTGAGCATATCCTGCTCCACTGTGAGGTCACTGCATTATAATGCCTAAGGTGCTTCACCTCCTCAGAGACAGTAAGAGCACTGCCACAGAGAGTACAATGCTGATTTCCTATCAGCATTTTAGTTCTCACAATCATAGCACACCTTTTAGTCTTGAGAGCAGATACTGAGGAGCTGCACAACCAAGTCCTCTGTGTGCATGAGGCGGTTCATCTCACAGGACAAGCAACCAGAGCTACAGTCACCAGCTGGTCTGGGAGCAAGGCTGGTCTGAAGTGTGGTTTAATAGGCTGAATAAAACCCTGTGAAGTCCATTTTAAGGAGTATAATGATTGGTGCCTAAAATCCGGAACACCTCTAGCTTTTGTACTATCATATGCTTATGCAGAGGCATTTTGGTACAATTCACTTTTACATATGGAGTTTAAGATGTCTGCGTGGTGTAGGCAGGTGCCAATGCTCCTCATTATTGAGCACACAATCGGCCGCCTTGTCTATAAAGCTCTCTGAAGCTGAGTGTTTGCTTTGCCAGTGTCTCGGGGACACGCTGGCTGAGGTTAAGTGAAGGTTTAGCATGAGCAGGATGAGGACGGCGTGCAGTGAAAGCCTTAGCCCTGTGATAAGGACGCTCTGGACACACACGCACACATGCACACACACGCGCACATGCTCGCCGCTGTCCTCCGGGCCATGCATTTTTAATATGCTGATGTTAAATCAACCAACGCAAAGTGTTTGGGAGTGATGCCGCTTCCTCTGTGCTTGCTGGGCCAAGGCGGCCGCCAGCGTGAGAACTGGAGAGTTTGAACTAATATTACGCTCATTTGTTGTGCCCACATAGCAGAGCTAATGATTCTTTTCGTTTCGTCCAGCACATGTGCTCCAGGCCGGAGCAAACAGCAAAAGCACCATAATCAATGCAATGTCATCTGCTGCCACATGTAAATCAGTGACACGGGGGGGCAGGTGGGGTTCCACAGTCACCATGGTGACACATGTTTTTAGATGGTCTCAAGAAAAAAAAAAAGTTATATTTCATGATCAATCCGAGCACTTGGGTTTGCGTTTTAGTGTGAAAAACAACTGGACTGAAATGTTATCAAATCAGGTCTCCTGTTGTAGTCCAACTACTGCTGGGGGCACACTGCACCAGATCTCATGAGGGAGACCACACTGCACCACTGACTGAAGACTTTGATCCGACAAAATACAATCAATAATCCACAAAAACAAGTCTAAAGTCTATAATAATCATACAGTGCAATGTGTTAACGCTTTATTTAGGCTGCAGTGTTGCCTGACTTTTCATTGGTTAAACAGCGTCATGTGACCCCTGTCCAACCAAAACAGTTGTAGCAATTAAAAAAAGAAACAAAAGTTGTTTGCTAACCCTAACAGACTTTACAGAAGTTGGGCATGTTTCCTGTGGATCATTTATGAGGCAGGCCAGAGGAGGAGCGGTGAACCACGTGAGCGCTTCTCGGTTCAGCTCGGGTTTAAAATGTAAAGACAACAAAAGCTAGACATCATGCTGAGATTAAAAGGAATTCAAGAGCAAATGAGAAAGAAAGTGACTGGAAAAGGGAGAAAAAGCCATTTCTTAAGCTTTGGGACTCCAGCGAACCACAGTGAGAGCCATTATCCACAAATGGAGAGAACATGAAACAGTGGTGAACATTCCCAGGAGTGGGCCGCCGACCAAAATTACCCCAAGAGCAAAGCAACGACTAATCCACGAGGTCACAAAAGACCCCACAACATCTAAAGGACTGCAGGCCTCACGTGCCTCAGTTAAGGTCAGAGTTCATGAATCCAACTTATGAAAGACACTGGACGAAAATGGCCTGTCGTGTCAGAGTTCCAAGACCAAAGCCACTGCTGAGCAAAGAGAACATTAAAGCTCATCTCAATTTTGCCAGAAAATATCTTGATGATCCCAAGACTTTTGGAAAATACTCTGTGGACTGTCGAGACAAAAGCTGAACTTTTTGGAAGCTGTGTGTCACATTACATCTGGTGTAAAAGTAACAGCACATTGCAGAAAAAGAACATCATACCAACTGTAAAATATGGTGGTAGTGTGGTGGTCTGGGGCTGTTTCGCTGCTTCAGGACTGGACGACCTGCTGTGATAAATGGATCCATGAATTCTGCAGTCTACCAAAGAAACCTGAAGGAGAATGTCCGGCCTTCTGCTTCTGACCTCAAGCTGAAGCGAACTTGGGTTCTGCAGCAGGACAATGATCCAAATCACCAGTAAGTTCACCTCTGAATGTCCAAAGAAAAACGTCTTTAGAGTGGCCTAGTCATAGTCCTGACCTGAATCCTGTTGAGATGTTGTGGGCATGACCTTTTTAAAAAGCCGGTTCCTGCTCGAAAATCCTCCAATGTGGCTGAATTACAACAATTCTGCACAGATGAGTGGGCGCCAAACTCCTCCACAGCTGTAATAGACTCATTGCAAGTTATCGCAAACGCTTGATTGCAGTTGTTGCTGCTAAGGGTGGCCCAACCCATTATTAAGATTAGGGGGCAATTACTTACCGGGCCATGTAGGTTTGGATTTTGTTTTCACTTAATAAAGACCTTCATTTAAAAGCTGCATTTTGTGTCTTCCTTGATGTCAATCAGGAGGCGAGAGGCATTCTGCTGCGTTGTACCAGAAGTCAATGGAGCAGCTCCTGCTCAGGTCTTCTACATCTACATGATTGTGTCGCAGCTGCTGCTCCTCTGTGTTCACTGTCCTGCTTGTTTACTTGCCCCTGGTGTGTTTGGACTTCTCTCTCCTCGCTCCACTTCCCTCTCTGCTTGCTGTCACCCCTCTCTCACCCCTTTTTTACCACATTGCCCTGGTCCCTCGTTTTCCTCCTCTTCTTCCGTCTTTCCTTCCTTCGCTCCTTCGCTCCTCACTGTCCAAGCCTCCACAGCACACGCTCGCGCGCCCGTCACGAGCTCAGCGTGTGTCCTGGTTCAGTCTGTGAGTGTGCTGCAGACCGGAGCAGGAGCACACTGGACAGACCCAATCCAAGACTGCATTACTTCCACAGATTAAGATGAAGACCAAAAATACTCATTCCTGGCGTCTGGAAGTGTTTTACCTCCAGGTGCTTTTTCAATACTGTTATGATTTACATGTTTAAGGTTTTTGTTCAGAGATTAACCAAATAATCATTCAAATAATCATTGTAAATGAAGAGGGGCACATTTCTTTAGTAATCTGATTTACCAAAATTATATTCATTCATTTATTCATTTTCTACCGCTAGGGGGTCGCATGTGGCCAGAGCCTATCCCAGTGCCTCTGGGCCTTAGCGCGGCTACACCCTGGACAGGGGCCAGCTCGTCGCAGTGTGAACACGGAGACAGAGACAGACAAACGTTCACTCTCTCATTCATTACTGACTTGGGGCAATTTACAGTTGCCAATTGACCTCACACATGCATGTGTTTTGGACAGTGGGAGGAAGAAGGAGAACCCACAGAAACACAGGACAGACATGCAGACTCCACCCAGAGAGATCATGTGATGTTGGTCTGGCCGGGAATCAAACCCATGATCTCGTCATTGGGAGGCGACAACCTAGCAGAATATGTGCATTTATATACTATTTGTGTGAGTGTGCCTCTCCCTCTCGCTCCTCCCTCTCGTACTCCTCTCGCTCCTCCCTCTCGCTCCTCCCTCTCGCTCCGCTCTCTCGCTCCTCTCTCTCGCTCCTCCCTCTCGCTCCTCTCTCTCGCTCCTCCCTCTTTACGTCCTCCTCCTTTTTCTCCTCTCGCTCTCCTCCGCTCCTCTCTCGCCTCTCTCGCTCTCTCGCTCCGCTCTCTCGCTCCGGTCCCTCTCGCTCCTCCTCTCTCGCTCTCCCTCTCGCCTCTCTCCCTCTCGCCTCCTCCCTCTCGCTCCGCTCCTCTCGCTCCTCTCTCGCTCCTTCCCTCTCGTCTCCTCTCTCTCGCTCCTCTCTCGCTCCTCTCTCTCGCTCCTCGCTCTCTCGCTCTCTCTTCTCTCTCGCTCCTGCTCTCTCGCCCTGCCTCTCTCTCGTCTCCTCCCTCTCGTCCTCTCTCGCTCTCTTCGCTCCTCTCTCTCGCTCCTCCTCTCGCTCCTCCCTCTCGCTCCTCTCTCGCTCCTCTCTCTCGCTCCTCCTCTCTCGCTCCCTCTTCTCGCTCCTCCCTTCGCTCCTCCCCTCGTCCTCTCTCGCTCCTCTCTCGCTCCTCTCTCGCCCCTCTCCGCTCCCTCTCGCTCCTCTCTCGCTCTCTCGCTTCTCTCTCTCGCTCCTCTCTCTCGCTCCTCTCTCGCTCTTCTCTCGCCTCTCGCTCCTCTCTCTCGCTCTCCTCTCGCTCTCTCTCGCTCCTCTCTCTCGCTCTCTCTCGCTCTCTCTCCTCCTCTCCTCGCTCCTCTCTCGCTCCTCTCTCGCTCTCTCTCGCTCTCTCGCTCGCTCTCTCGCTCCTCCTCTCGCTCTCTCGCTCCTCCCTCTCGCTCCTCTCTCTCGCTCGCTCTCTCGCTCCTCTCTCTCGCTCCTCCTCTCGCTCCTCTCTCGCTCCGCTCTCATCGCTCCGCTCTCTCGCTCCTCTCTCTCGCTCCTCCCTCTCGCTCCTCCTCTCGCTCCTCTCTCTCGCTCCTCCCTCTCGCTCCGCTCTCTCGCTCTCTCTCCTCGCTCCTCTCCTCTCGCTCTCGCCCTCTTCGCTCCCTCTCTCGTCTCCTCTCTTCGCTCCTCTCTCGCTCCTCTCTCTCGCTCCTCTCTTCTCGCTCCTCTCTCTTCGCTCCTCCCTCTCGCTCCTCCCTCGTCTCTTCCGCTCTCTCGCTCCGCCTCTCTCGCTCCCTCTCTCGCTCCTCCCTCTCGCTCCTCCTGCTCGCTCCTCTCCCTCTCGCTCCTCCCTATCGCTCTCTCCTCTCGCTCCTCCCTCTCGCTCTCCTGCCCTTCTCGCTCCGTCCTCTCTCTCGCTCCTCTCTCGCTCCTCCTCTCTCGCTCCTCTCTTCGCTCTCTCTCGTCTCCTCTCTCTCGCTCCTCTCTCTCGCTCCTCTCTCTCGCTCGCTCCTCTCCCCGCCCTCTTCTCGCTCCTCTCTCCTCGCTCCTCCTCTCGCATCCTCTCCTCTCGCTCCTCTCTCTCGCTCCTCCTCGCTCCTCTCTCGCTCCTCTCTCTCGCTCCTCTCTCTCGCTCCTCCCTCTCGCTCCTCCCTCTCGCTCGCTCTCCGCTCCTCTCTCGCTCCTCTCTCTCGCTCCGCTCTCTCGCTCCGCCTCTCGCTCTCTCTCGCTCCTCTTCTCGCCCTCTCGCTCTCCTCTCGCTACTCTCTCTCCTCTCTCTCGCTTCCTGCTCCGCTCTCTCGCCGCCTCTCGCTTCTTCCGCCCTCTCTCGCTCCTCCTCTCGTCTCTCTGCTCCGCTCTCTCGCTGCATTCCGCCTCTCTCGCTCCTCCCTCTCGCCCCTCTCGCTCTCTCTCCTCGCTCCTCCCTCTCGCTCCGCCTCTCCTCCTCTCTCTCCTCCTCCCTC
This sequence comes from Chaenogobius annularis, assembly GCA_015082035.1. Classification (NCBI taxonomy): domain Eukaryota; kingdom Metazoa; phylum Chordata; class Actinopteri; order Gobiiformes; family Gobiidae; genus Chaenogobius; species Chaenogobius annularis. Next base: position 496,735 of record BJKM01000131.1, on the reverse strand, counting down.
TCCTCCTCTCTCTCGCTGCTCTCTCGCTTCCTCTTCTCTCGCTCCTCCCTCTCGCTTCCTCTCTCTCGCTCCTCTCGTCCCCTCTCGTTCTCTCTCTCCTCCTCTCCTCCTCCTCTCTTCGCCCTCTCTTCGCTCTCTCTCGTCCTCTCTCCTCTCTCTCTCGCTCCTCCGCTCTCTCTCGCCTCTCTCTCGCTCCTCTCTCGTCCTCCTCCCTCTCTCGCTCCTCTCTCTCGCTCCTCTCTCTCGCTCCTCTTTCTCTCGCTCCTCTCTCTCGCTCCTCCCTCTCGCTCCTCCCCTCTCGCTCCTCTCTCTCGCTCCTCTCTCTCGCTCCTCTCTCTCGTCCTCTCTCTCGCTCCTCTCTCTCGCTCCTCTCCTTGGACATGCCCTTGGCAGCTCATTAGACATTTTAACAGGTGTTGCATCTGAGCGCACTCTTCATCACGGTCTGCTCTCTGTACCGCTTCATTCTGTGTGCACACTAGGATTTTTATATAATTAAATACAGGCTACAGTGTTCAAGGTGTGACAACTTGAAGGGTAAAATGGAGAAGAAGAGAAGGGCAGAGGAGAGGGCAGAGTCAAAAAGAGAGGGTCAGAGGAGGCAGAGGAGAGGGTCAGAGTCAGAGGAGAGGTCAGAGAGAGGGTCACAGTCAGAGCAGAAGGTCACAGTCAGAGGAGAGGGTCAGAGGAGCAGAGGAGAGGGTCAGAGGAGCAGAGAAGAGGGTAGAGGAGCAGAGGAGAGGGTCAGAGGAAAGGGTTAGAGTCCGAGCAGAGGTCAGAGGAGCAGAGGAGAGGGTCAGAGGAGCAGAGAAGAGGGTAGAGGAGCAGAGGAGAGAAGCAGAGGAGAGGGTCAGAGTCAGAGGAGAGGGTCAGAGTCAGAGGAGAGGGTCAGAGGAGCAGAGAAGAGGGTCAGAGGAGCAGAGGAGAGGGTCAGAGTCAGAGGAGAGGGTCAGAGGAGGCTTTGGAACATTTTGGGGCTAATGTTTGTGACACTGACGTGTTTGGTAGTGAGATTTTTGCTTGTTGTCCATCTGTCGTCCCCTGCTCACTCACCCAGAGCTCCAGACTGCAGCAGGACCCTCGTAGACTCTGCCTGCAATGTCTCGTTAGGGCTGGGTAATTAATCACATTTTAGTCAAGTTTAAGATTCAGTCATGCCTATAATCATTTTATTTTTAAACAGCACTTTCTATTCAGTTATTATATTAAAACATGTCGTCAAAAAATTAGATCAATCTTTTGGACATTTTTTCCAGGCATAGGACCTGTTTGAAAAGGTGAATTTGGTGCTTTAACTGACAAAAATAGACTTGGTTATATAATTGTTCTTATGCGGTCATAACACTGTGATCTTGACAGTTCTCTGAGGCTAAGCAGGGCTGGGCCTGGTTAGCACTTGGATGGGAGACACTGTGGACATCAGGGGCCACAGGAGCCACAGGAGCCACAGGGGGCAGCAGTGGCTCTTGTGAAAACTGTTGTTGTGTCCTCAGGCAAGACACTTTAGTGACTGGTGGTGCAGATTTTCAGCTGTGGCTACAATAGCGCCACCACCAGGTTTGGAGTGAGTGAATTAATAATGCAATGTGTCAGCCCTATTCATGGGTCTGAAGTGATGTCACATCAATGGCCTGTGGATCCAGATGCTCCTCAACTGCCTGGAGAAACGGTCTCTACTCCACATGAACGGTTCTTCATCGGCCTCGAAGAACTGGTTCTCCTCCTGAGTGGGTCCAGCTCCACCGTCTATCTGCAAATTGAGGCCCGTCCGAGGGAGTTGGATCTCTCCTTCACTGTGGAACTCCTACAGGTTTCTACTTTTTTTTTTTTGGACACAGGACGCTGGGACATTACCAAGTCCCTACGAACATTGTTTATAATAACGTTGTTATTATAGGCCTAAATCTGCATTTCAACAATATTCATTCTATCTGCTCCCATTTGTATCAGATATTATTGATGTCAAACCCAGACATTTAAAAAAATGCTTTGTGTGTAGTTAATATGAGAGCCCCTTTCACTTGTCTTTACAGCCCAGACTGCCTGAACCATGTGCTTTGTCCTCTTTAAAGTTGCATGTCTGTCACACTCACCAGACTCCACCTCCACTCAGCCCGTCATTTCACTCTTTTATTGTGTCCATGATCTCTTGTCCTGCGCTCCTCTGTGGGAGTGGGTGCAGTGTGAAAAAGATGGTGATTTATGAAGCAGTGTGGCCTCTTTCATGGTTCCAGTGACACAGCACGCGGGAAGCCATTTCCCAGTAAAAGAATAGATAGGCACTTTATTGTCAGATTCAAGAGCCGAAATTTGTCTTGCACTGAAACAACAGCTCCGTCACATAAACACCACACCATGACATAACACACAGAACATGTAGGACATCCAACAAAAACTGTCTACTCACATTAAGACATCATGATGTTTGTGTGTTGTAGCTGATGCTCCTGGTTTAGCTTTAGGATGGACTGATGTATGAAGGACGGTTTGAGCCTGAGCCTGTTAAAGTGACACAGTACCAACCCAGATGGAAACAGCACGTATTCTTTATGTACAACATGGCTGAGGTCAGAATGATGTTCTTGGCTAATCGCATTGTGTCGATATAGAACGAGTTCTCAAACAGTCTGTCCAAGGGTTGGCCCACGATCACCGCTGCGGTACGGCGCTGCAGGTTTTCAAAATGTGCATCTGAAAGTTTATTTCTTTTTGGCATCACAAGAGTCATTTGGTGCACATTCCACATGCTCACAACACGCTGAGCTCTGGGATTGCGGTGAGGAGATGAGACCAAATTGAAACTAACGTGTTACTGATTTGAAAAAGTAACTTGGGGAATACTAGATTACATGGCTGCACAAAACTAACGCATTACGTTCCTCGTTCCTCTAAAAAATTCTCACGCGTTACCCTCAACTCTGATGGTAAGTACTGGTTTTTTACTGAAATTCAGTAACTACTGTAAAAATGTTGCAGTTTTTAACAGTAATTTGTCACAGTGCAGATCGTGATGAGAGGGTGGGTGCGGGGTATGGTCAAGAGTCACTGCTGTCCACCCACATTTCAATAATACTGCATATTTAGTCAAACCTGTAACATACTCCATTATTGTCATCCATATTCAGTTATTTATAAACGGATATAAATATGTTTGGTGTAATAATTGTGTGTAAGCTGGGTCCTCCTCTCCAGCTCACTTCTCTGTTGTAGACTCTCTGTGACACCTGCCATATGCACTTTGTTCATGGATGAAATGTGGCCCGACCGTGCCCTGCATGGTCTAACAGTGCCTTATCTAAACACCATCTATTTTTAAACACTGCTCGTAGCCTCGGTGCTGTTATCACGCTCGGCTCTGCTCCGCACAATAAGGCTGGATTATTTAAGGGCTGCCCAAGGTCTACAACTCATCAGGCTCACGGCAGAAGCAAGGTGACAGGAGGAAAGTAGACACAGAGAGTGGAGGATGAAGCGGAGAGGAGCAGAGGATGAGAGGAGAGCAGAGGATGGAGAGGAGAGGAGCAGAGGATGAAGAGGAGAGGAGCAGAGGATGGAGAGAAGAGCAGAGGATGAGAGGAGAGGAGCAGAGGATGAAGAGGAGAGCAGAGGATGGAGAGGAGAGGAGCAGAGGATGAAGAGGAGAGGAGCAGAGGATGGAGAGAGGAGAGGAGCAGCAGAGGATGAAGAGAAGGCAGAGGATGGAGAGGAGCAGAAGATGAAGAGGAGAGGAGCATAGGATGGAGAGGAGAGGAGCAGAGGATGAGAGGAGCAGAGGATGGAGGGGAGAGGAGCAGAGGATGAGAGGAGAGGGCAGAGGATGGGAGGAGCAGAGGATGGAGGGGAGAGGAGCAGAGGATTCAATTCAATTACATTTATTTTTGTAAAGCCCAAAATCACAACAGTAGTTGCTCGAGGGGCTACAGTGAAAAACAGAATAAACAGTTGTTCATAGGGACTTGGTAATGTCCCAGCGTCCTGTGTCCTTAGACAGATGTCCCAAGCTCCCCTGTCCTTAGACCCTCCTTCTCGGCCAGGAAAAACTACCAACCTCTTTGGGAAAAGTAGAAACCTGTAGGAGTTCCACAGTGAAGAAGAGATCCGACTCCCTCGGACGGACAGGCGGACCCTCCTCAATTTGCAGATACACGGTGGAGCAGGACCCACTCAGGAGGAGAACCAATTCTTCGAGGCTGATGAAGAACCGTTCATATGGAGTAGAGACCGTTTCCCCAGGCAGACCGTTTCTCCAGGCAGATAAGGAGCATCTGGATCCACAGGTCCTCGATGTGCCTGCTCCACTCCCGTCGGGAAGTGGGAGAAGAAGAAGGAGCAGAGGATGAAGAGAGGAGGAGCAGAGGATGGAGTCCACACAAAAGTACAGTACTCAAACTGTCTTCACTACAAAGCTTCACAAATTTGACATTAGAAAAAACGCATCTACCATCACAGCAATCTGTCTACTAGTGCTTGTTTGCCTGGTCAGAGGGATGTAGTTTCATGATACACTTCATGGCGGTCAGGGCAATCAAGGCAATCAGTGATTGACCATTTTCCCCTCACTTCTGCTGCTGAAGCTTGGCTGAAGTCGCGGTGTCCTTTACAGGCCGCTGGGCAGTACTGCGCAGGAAGCATGATTCTTTTTTCACTCTGTTGACCGTGTTCAGAGGCCCGTTCATGCTCCGCTCTCTAACATGAGCTTTTAGAACAGAGCGGACAGCAGCTTCTTTTAGAGCTCTGCACTCTGAGGACCGCACAGCCTCAAACCCATGGATCTATGCTCAAACCACGCTGAATAAACCTGTGTGGGAATCAAGGACGTTTGCAGGTTTTGCCCTAACTGAGCATGTGCAGAGGAGAAGTGAAGCAACAGCAGCGCCAAGTTTCAACAAACTGACTTAAAATCTATCTTTTAGAGACAAGTCTGAGTTTGTAGCTCAGGCTCTGTTCATTTTTCTAATTATTAGACGTTAGTAAGAAATACAGGCATTTATTAAATCCAATCAGCATTTTTCTCAGGTATGGAGGTTTAGCTCAGTAGGAAAGGCCTTTGCCCTTCATGTGGGAGGCTGAGGTTCAAAGTCCCACTTTGCATATTAGAATTTGTTAGTTTTTTTTTCACTTTTGTGTTATCCACTAAATATATATAGGCAAGTCACCACACGCTACTGCTTCATGATGCACCACTATGTCTCCTACTGCTGCTGAAATAGCACGTAGTATTCCCTGAGGGCAGGCTTTCCATTTCAGTAGGCTTTCCATTTCAGTCTGTAAACTCTTTTAGTCATATCAAAAGGGATACATCATATTCATATCAGAAAGAACATTCTCATTCATGTGCATGGTTCTGTTGTCAGCACACACTCTCAAGTAGTGCTCTGGCCGGCACTCCAGAGCAGTGACAGCTACAAACCTGAACCAGTACCTCACAGTCCAGAGAGTCCGAGGATGTCTCCCCAACATTAATGGTTCTTCGAGCCGGATGTAAGCTGTTTCTGCCATAGAAGATGGATTTGAACTGGAAACTAAGCCCCCCGCGTGAGGGACTTCGACCCAGCGACAAGGAAGGCGCCGTAGCCAGGATGGAGGAAGAAAAACTAGAACGGGAAGTACGTTGGTTGCAGCAGACCCAGGAACGCTACTACTTCATTGTAGACTACTAAATTGGCCGACCGGGACGCGCGATTGCGGCAACTGCAGCAGCACACTCGATCAGCCCAAGCCAGGGTAGCCCCCCCCCACGGGATTCTTGAGCTAGCTGAGAGCGGACATGAATGGGGCGTGGAGGGACCAGGGCCAAGCCCGAGCCCAGGTTCTGGCACTGGGTTAATTCTCAATCAGCTGCAGGATCTGCAGAGGGCGTTGGAAGCTGAGGAGGGGCGGGTCTATCCCCAGCAGGGATCCGAACCTATGCTTCTGAACCCTCCAGCCCCCCAAACTTGGCATCCAGTGCCCGCTCCTAGGACACACTTGCGGTCGGTGCACAGGTTCCAACCCTCTTCACTCCCTCCCGTGCTAGCGGAGAGGTAGAAAGACTCGGGCCAAGAGGAACCGCAACCCAGACAAAGTGCCAGAACTGGGCTCCGCTATAATGATCAACCAGTTGCGGAACCTGCAGAGGGCGTGTGAGATTGAAGAGAGGATATATGCCGTACATGGATCCAAGCCCGTGTTTCCTAATCATCCAGCGATGCTGACGTGGCCTCCAGGGACACCACCCGGAGCGCACCCGCCAACAGGGTACCACGTCGGGCGTTCTCTACCCCCCACATAGCCGCTCACTGGCGCCCACCTGCCGTCGGGTACCAGCTCCAGCTTCCTCTACCCCCTGCAGGGCCAAGTTCTTGGGACGACCCATTATCAGGATGGTCTCGATCTTCAAGCTACCCGATGAGATGAGAGCCGCGTTCCGCCGGCACATGTTCCACCGCCCGGGGGAGACGCGTGCACCCTCGACGACCTGGCCGAATGGTTGTAGACAGAAACCATGTGTCGGGACTACGTCGGACTGTCCTCGTCTGGAAGCACGAGAGAGAAACCCGATACCAGAGCAAGGAGGCGTCCCGTCACCTTTCTACCTGGTGGGGAAGGTCCGCCTACGCCAGCAGGGGATAACTCCAACAATGCTAAGCCGCAGGCTTACTTTGCCTATTGCGAAAACCGTAGCCACCACCTGAGTCAGTGTCCAGACATCGCCAAGCTTAGCCACGAGCAGCTGGCAGACTGGATAAAGACCAACAAGCGGTGCACATCATCAGGCAGCACAGTGTACCCTACGGAAACTCTGCAACCTGTGTCAGGGTTTCCACCTGCAGATCCTGCACCAGGTTAACACCAAGATCCCGGCGGCCCCAGCTACTGTCCTCGACCCAGACCAGTGGCCCCCAAATCCGGGAGGTACCAGGGATGCTTCCCCAGGCCCTTTGGAACTTCGTAAGGAGGCCTTCTGCGGAGTTTCAACCAGAGCGGACCCGGCTACCCTGAGCTTCAGTAAGTATGACACCTGGCGGCAGTTGTTGGAGGCTAATATCCCGCAGGTGCATGGAGCGGCTGATGAAGGCAGAACCACATCCGCTGATGATTACATCCAGGCAAAGGTGCTCGTTCTGAGAAGGGCTCAGCAGGAGAGCTTCCTGTACCGCCTTCTCAAGTCTGGCTAATCCATCAGCAGCAGTCGCCTTATCGCCCTCTCTCCCGAGTTCGACCAGGCAAGTGAGGTAATTCGAGTAGGTGGGCCTCTTCGTCGTTCTGAAGATCTTACTGTGTAACCGGGAGTGGAGGCATTCTCAGGTGCTTGCCGACCACTTCTGGGCCCATTTCATCCGTTCCTCCCAGGCCTACAGCCCTGGCAGAAGTGGCAGCCATCCTTCGCCGATGCCCCAGAGGGGTCGGTGGCTATGATCATGGATCCTCCCGCGTTGCCCCGGGCATCCTGGATCTTGGTCGCATCTCCAAGATCCAACCCAGCCCCGATGGGCACATCAGGTCGGCTGACATTCAGATAAAGGACAGCACCTTTACCCGGCCTGTCGCAAGACAAGGTTTCGCGGCTGGGCCTCCCGGATGGAGACGACCAACAGCCATCTGGGCAATTTAGTGATTAGCAGCCTTTTGTTTGAAACAAATGTACTTCATACATTTGGGGGCGGCTGTACAAAACGCCATGTAATTTCTGTATTCCCATGAGTATGTAGTTAGCGGAGCATCCAGTAGTGGGCGCTCCCGCCTTGCCATAATAATCGTGCTTTATGATGTAATCTGTATTCATTTCCTTTATGCTTGTAGGACCAGCGTGCTTTACGACGTCACCTGCATTCTTTCCTTTATGTTTTGCATGACGTGTCTTGTGACATCCCTATGCTTTATGACATTGTATGTGCTTCGAAGATCGAGTCCGCTCTTCTTAAAGTTTTATTATTGTTGTTGCCAGGGTTCAGTGAATGTGTTAGCAACCTTTGTGCATCTGTTCGGGTCAATAAAGCTCCTGAACCCTTCTTTGCGTCTCCTCGTGGTTTCCATCGGTCCGGTTATCTGTCTGGGCCTCAAGTAGTGCTCTGGCCGGCACTCCAGAGCAGTGACGGCTACAGGCCTGAACCAGTACCTCACAGTCCAGAAAGTCCGGGGATGTCTCCCCAACAGCCTGTGTAGTTTTTAATCATAGTTTTACATCAGCTAATTTGTGAAAAGAGGATTTTTAAGATATTTTTCTTTAAAAAAAGGGATCCTTCTATCAATGTCAAAACACAAAATTCCATCCGAAATTTGGGCACAATTTATGCACAAGAAACAGGATTTTGAACATTCACTTTCCTTTATGTTTTGTTTATGTTTATTGCTCAAATATTGACCATTGTGTTTATTGTATGGTTACCTCAAGTGTGCCTTTTCCAACCAGGATGCAAAATTATAAATATCACAAAATTGGCTAAATATTGGCAAAACTATGTTAACTACATTTCAGTGAAATGAGCAGTCTATCCAGATGCACTTGAAGTTGTGGTTAGATAGACGCCCCTTTGCCCCCCTGCTCCCTCTGCCCCCCCTGAGTGAATGAGTATACTGATCTTTTGTAGTGTTTTGTGAGGGTTGTCAAGCTTGTTAATTAAAAGGAATTTCTTTGTCACATTTTTAGTTGACTCTTATCAAGGGGCTTAACAGCCTCCCTGCTTCAGTTTGACCTGTGATGACCATGTATACATACATACATGCATACATGCATACATGCATGCATGCATACATGCATGCATGCATGTATGCATACATGCATACATGCATGCATGCATACATGCATACATGCATACATGCATACATGCATGCATACATGCATACATGCATACATGCATACATGCATACATACATGCATACATGCATACATGCATACATGCATACATGCATACATGCATACATGCATACATGCATACATACATGCATACATACACGTAGCTTCTTAAGGTGTCCATACCAATGACAGGAGTATAGGTATGCAGGACTATGGTGTTGTGAATGTGATATTTTTTTTAAGTTTGCAAAGCTCTGATGCATTATTAGGGTCAAACGGATTTGAAGTCTTAACCTCAGAACAGTGTGTTTTGTATCTGTTTAGCTAAATGCTGTTAAAACTGTAAAGCAGAAAGATTGGTCTGATCTGCTCCTAATAGGACTGTCCTGCTCTCTGCTCCTGTCTGTTCCTCCCTTCTCATGGGCAATTTTATGTTCCGTCCCATAAATTGTAACACCACTGACCGTTTTATGATTGTCTAATATATTGGAGGGGACCAAGCACAGCCCTGTCTCGCCCCTCTTTCCAGTCAGTGGGTTTTTCAAGTTACCGTTAATCTATGTTAATCGTTAATCATGATATCATCTATCGTAAAAATCGAATCGAAATTTGTTCAGCACGTTAAATAAATGAGGCCAGCTAGCAGAATCAAAAGCTTTCGCAGCATCCCAACTAATTATTACAGCTTTGTTTTGCAGAAAAGGTTTATTGCCATTGTCAGTGAACAAAATTCACAGGCTAGGAACTTGTTTTGGTGATTCGGTGCAACATACAAAAATTAACAATAATAAAAGCAAGATACATCAAATCAAATAAGGCATGCATTAAAATAAAATAAAGTTTCATAATAAGACTTAAATTTACAAATTTAGCGCAGAAAGTGAACAGTGCAATAAGTGACAGGTGTTTAGAAGTATTCATGAGTCCAACGGCAGAGGGAAAGAAACTGTTCTTGTGGCGGGAGGTTCTGGTCCGGATGGAGCGTAGCCTCCTGCCTGAGGGGAGTGGCTCAAATAGTCCGTGTCAGGGGAGAGAAGGGTGAGAAGAGTTGTGTAACAGTGATCCAGCAAGTTCTGCTCTCTGGTTGGGACTTTAATAAACTGTCTGTACTTTGGTAGTTCATGCTGAGATTCCCCTTGTTAAAATCGCCCAGAATAATCCACAAGGAGTCCGGGAAGGTCCGCGCCACACGCAATACTTCATATGTGTATATGAATCATTGTGAATTAAATTTGGAAGTATTTTTTCCATTCTTTTGGCCATTGTTGTGGAATTTCTCTTTTAATGATTATCAAGAAATAAAGTAAAACAATAGAACAGTTGTCTTTTCTCAAAAGTGAATGTTTAATTCTGTTGTACATCAGAATTAATCCCTCCCTCGTGTGGATTTGTCGGTCACTCTCGTGCAGAACTGATCCATCCACATGTCTGTCTCGCCCTACACTGGTCTCGGTCTCCCCCAAGGGATTCACGTTCATTTTATAGATTACAGGTTGAGCAGATGGTCACATGACCTACTTCAATAGGAAAATGAACTTTTCTTAGCAGGTTTACAGGCAGAGAGGGAAATGGCGCAGGTACAAGAAAACAAAGGATTCAAAGGCCCCAGGAAAGGGACAGTTGGTCACATTTGCATTAAGTCAGTTCACACCTCTTACTGTTCTTTGAAAAACAATGTCCCAATACGAAAACTAGGCAGGGCCCGGAACATCCTGGGCACCCCAGGGTGTCCCCCAAGCAGACAGAGATAGGTCTTTGATCAAAAGAATCACAGCACAGACATGTAATGATCAGTTCTATGCTAACAGGAGGGTCCAGGTTTGAACTGGAGATGAGAGGTCTATAATATCACATAAGATAAAGGCCAAATGATATTTTTTCCATAACAACATAACTGAGGTGTGTTTACGATAGTCCACATTCAGGATTGAAATTGGTCTATATGAGACAGACTCAAGTCGATCCTTTTCTTCTTTAGATATTAAGGATATGACGGCTTCTTTCCAACTAGGAGGGGGGGTTCCCAGAATTTTCAGGGACCTCCTAAAAGTAGGCTAAGCTTAAGATACACTTAATTATCCCTGTAGGAAAAAAAACATGTGACCAACTCGGGATCCCCACTTCAGAATGATAATTATAATTTACAGTGTCAAATCGTTTAAAAACTTGTTTAATGTAATTTACTTACAAACACAAAGTATAACATTGAGAACAAAATATAATTGATCGTGATTATTGCGACACCCAGGTCAGTGCCCCGCAAAGCCCACTTTGGGAGCCTATATCATAGGGAAAATGGCAAAGGCAGCTGATGTCTCGTGATGGCGTGTGCAGGTGTTTTCATTTCCTGTTCCCTCCGTGACCCCCTGATGACCCCACGTTATGAGGTCATGTGTGACACACAGGGTTAGAGCAGGTGGGACAGTGCAGTGTGTATGAGTGTGTACATGCGTCTCAGCAGCAGCAGTAGTACAATAGAGATGTAGTAATGCTCCTCCCCATTTGACTCAGTGGCCTTGAATAGCAGAAATATGAGCAGCGCGACTGCTAAAGAGGCGGTTTTGTTTTGCTCAATGAAACTTTATACGGAAAGATCAAATCTAAATGTTCAGTACACAGTAACACATTCCGAGCGGGTACGAGCCCTGCTTCTCATCCTGCTGCCTTTCTTGCCTATGTTACACAAACAGTACCAACTATGCTACTTCATTCACAATGATGAGATTTTCTACCATTTTCACGACCGCACGGTTTAAGAGTTATTTCCCCATTGGCTTTTATGTTCAGTGCGGTGTGGAGAATAAGTGTTCCAAATTCCAACTGTCTATGACCATTTTTGTTAACAAAACCCATGAAAATATTTTTCATGTTGCCTCGGTAACATGCTTGCAGATAGAGGTTTGTCTTTTTTGACTTTTTTGTTCAGTATGACCACGAGGTTGTATGCGCCAAATTTCGTTAAATGTAAACGTTTCCATTCTAATGAAATTGTCAAAGTACGTTTTTTGGCTCAATTCAAATGTCTATATTTGTAAAATATAGCTTGTATATATTGTATATCATTGCGCTCAGTTCTTCATTTTGCACAAAATGTTTATTCATGCCCTGAACGGGCTTGCCACGCCCACATTTGACATTGACATTGAAAATCTAAATAATTATCTCGCACATGGGTGTCGTTCATTTTGACCAGTATGAGGTAAATATGAGGCGTAAAACTTTTCAAACATTTTCAATTTTTCAACGTTTTAAAAAAAACTTTTTCTAAAAAATAAAAAATGTTTTTCCGCCCACTATGGGGGCATAGTATATTTAACTATTCGGGCTCCCTTTGGTCCCATGTTGATCAACTTTTGAGGTGGTGCTACTGAGCCTTTTTTCCTAGGGCCTAATGAATACAATTTGAAATAAAAGCTAGAGTAAAAAAGTCTCAGTCACAGTCCAGCTCCAAACATAGTTCAAAGAAGGAAAATAAGGTTGGAGGGTTTTTTATCAGCACCAACTACAGAGCTGAGGTCTTGAGCTTGAACTTGATGTTTAACTTTAAATCTAGCTTTAGCTCCATGTGCGAGCTCTCTGTTTAACCCACGTCCTTCAGACACATGGTTACAGACACAAAAGTAAACATGACATGATGTGAGGCGTGCCTTGCTCTTCATTCTGCCCAGACTCACACATGTTTACAGGTGGAGTGGTGAAGCGCTCCTGACTGGCTCCTGTGTCAAGTGTCAGTCACAAGTGAAGCTGTCCACATGAATGGCCTTTATTAGAACAGGGTCTGCAAAGGTTCTAAACTTTTTTCAGGCAAACCCCAAAATGCTTCAGTGGTTCAGTTCAGTGATTTTCTTTCGTCCTTTTTTTTGTACTGTTATGGCATGACAAATAGTATGTTTGAAATGGGTTTGACATGGATGTATAAATGTAGAGCATCTTAAAGTAATGCCAGCCGCACACACACTTGTAAGACGTGACACACCGTTTGCAGACCACAGACATGAGGACATTTAGCCACGATGGTTTGTCTCACACTCGCGTGAAGAACCACACACCACACTGTAAGGGCATGTTACAGTCAGTGTAGCAGTTATAATAGAAGAAAACGTGTTGGTGTCACTGCACTACTTCTCCAGTTAAGAGCCCTCACTGGGCCACAGCCTGGGACAGTCTGGTTGGCATATGTTGATCGCAAGTGGCAGTTGTGAATATCCTTGTTGGAACAATATGACTTGAGACCTCAGCTGTTAGCGGCAACCGAATCACTTCTGAGGAGAACTTCTAAGGAGCACTACTCTGGCCACGCCTCCTGAACTCATGGAGAGACGAATCGAGTTTAAAACCTGTTGTTTATCTGGTTTTATTTTTTTAAGATTTAAGATGTCTCAACTTAATAATGAGGAGAGTTGTACACTGTTATATTTGTTATTGTAGCATTGTAGACTGTAGCATTTTAGTTGTGTTTTAAGCTTTTACAGAATATTTCTTTTCTCACCATTAACACCAGTATTACCACTCACTGTCATCTGAGTAACTTATATTTAACTCATTATTATGGTTGTTTTGAAACCTTTATATAAGTGCAGATGTTTCTCCAACTCGCCTCTCCCTCCAGCGCCTCCGCCACTGACCAAAACCACGCATTTTTAATGAGGAGCGCTAAAACATGGATGAGAACAGACGAGAGTCTCGGAGAGTCACAACACACTGTTCTGTTGTGTCTCTCTCTCTCCCTCCACCTCTCCCTTTCTCCCTCCCACTCTCCCTCTCCCGTCTTCTCTCCCTCTCCGTATGTTTGTCACACTGTTTCAGATCTATATATTAGTCAAATACAACCCAAGAAAAAACAAAGTGCAGTTTTTAAATGAAAGTGTTTATTATTAAGGGAAAACAACCATGGCCCTGTGTTTGCCCTCCCGTTAAAACATAACGTAACTGTGGTTTAGCACACACGAGTTCAGTTTCTCTAGCCACACCCAGGCCTGATTACGGCCACTCCTGTTCTCAATTCAGAAATTCCTTAAATAAGACCTGCCTGACAAAGTGAAGTAGACCAAAAGCTCCTCAAAAGCTAGATACCATGCTGAGATCCAAAGAAATTCAGAAACAAATGAGAAAGAAACTGAGATCTATCTGGAAAAAGGCTAAAAACTAAAAAAGCTAACCCTAACGGACTTTACAGAAGTTGGGCATGTTTCCTGTGGATCATTTATGAGGCAGGCCAGAGGAGGAGCGGTGAACCACGTGAGCGCTTCTCGGTTCAGCTCGGGTTTAAAATGTAAAAGACAACAAAAGCTAGACATCATGCTGAGATTAAAAGGAATTCAAGAGCAAATGAGAAAGAAAGTGACTGGAAAAGGGAGAAAAAGCCATTTCTTAAGCTTTGGGACTCCAGCGAACCACAGTGAGAGCCATTATCCACAAATGGAGAGAACATGAAACAGTGGTGAACATTCCCAGGAGTGGGCCGCCGACCAAAATTACCCCAAGAGCACAGCAACGACTCAATCCACGAGGTCACAAAGAACCCACAACATCTAAAGGACTGCAGGCCTCACGTGCCTCAGTTAAGGTCAGAGTTCATGAATCCAACTTATGAAAGACACTGGACGAAAATGGCCTTCGTGTCAGAGTTCCAAGACCAAAGCCACTGCTGAGCAAAGAGAACATTAAAGCTCATCTCAATTTTGCCAGAAAATATCTTGATGATCCCAAGACTTTTGGGAAAAATACTCTGTGGACTGTCGAGACAAAAGCTGAACTTTTTGGAAGCTGTGTGTCACATTACATCTGGTGTAAAAGTAACAGCACATTGCAGAAAAAGAACATCATACCAACTGTAAAATATGGTGGTAGTGTGGTGGTCTGGGGCTGTTTCGCTGCTTCAGGACCTGGACGACCTGCTGTGATAAATGGATCCATGAATTCTGCAGTCTACCAAAGAAACCTGAAGGAGAATGTCCGGCCTTCTGCTTCTGACCTCAAGCTGAAGCGAACTTGGGTTCTGCAGCAGGACAATGATCCAAATGGGGCCATGTAGGTTTGAAAAACTTGATTTGAAAACTGCATTTTTGTGTGTATGTGTGTTGTGTGTTGACTAATATTTAAATTAGTTTGATCTGAAACAATTGTGGCCCAACAGGGGAAAAAGCTGTGGCTGTCATGCACAGACCCTTAGACAGAAACATTCCCTCCCCCCATTCACCTTTTGACTCTTTCATGTTATTACAACTGCAAATACTGTGAAGTGCACCGCTTGTGTCAATTACTTGGGGTTTAAGATGATATAACAGCATTTACTACTCTATAGCATAGTGTATACAGCATACTATTATAATATTATGGACGTTTTTATTATTCCACTTTTTCTTATCTTTTTGCAACACTGAAATGTCTCCATTGTGGAACAAATAAAGGTTATCTTATACAGGGCTTAGATAATCATGGTTTGCATTTTCTTTTTGAAAGCTTTGTCGGGAAAAAATGGTCCTTGTTTTTACGATTGGGGTTTGCAGGTCTGTGCGTCCCACACTTCTTACCGTCGCTGCATTTACACTTCCAACTGTAGAAATATAATCACGCGGTCACTCGGTCCTGATCATTGATCTATTTAGATATCTGTATATGGTTTTGCTGCTTAAAGCTGAGTCGCCCCCTTTAGCCAGTCCATTGGTACTACAGGGAAAAAATTCTCCCCAGAAAGCAATTTTCCAATAAAGCACACTGTAAAAACAAACTGCTGGTGTTCAGCTGCCTTTTTTCAGGTCATTATCTTTTCCGGTTCAAAATCCCAGTTTTCTGAAGCAGCTTTTAAATCTTTAGCTTCGTCTCACTCAGCTCCGCTCGAGCAATTTTCCCTCTGATCAGAGAGGTCACATGGTACGCGAGCCGCACAGCTACCGGCAGTACCTAGCTGTGGCAACGTGCGCTATTGACTTGAATGAACTGTCATCTTGCTTCCTGGGGGTTTCATTGTAGAAAAAGATTCAGTTGTAGTCATCTAGACTCTGTTTTAGAAAATCAAAACATTTTGAATCTCATCCAAGAGTCATTTTCAATCTGTGAAACAAGTCTGAGAACTCAGGTTTATATCCTACTCTGTAAACCCTGCCCACGGGGCGGGACCTCCTGATAATGGGCCACTGAAACTCCGAGATGAGCCCTTTAACATCCTATTGTACACTGACTTTCGATCCCTCCTCATTGAGTACCTGATTAGCATCAGAATGCCTCAGGCGTCTCCAGGGTTTCAATAAACCTACCTACCTAAAAGATGCGCGGTGCATCTTCATCTTAAAGCCACAAACCACTCTATTGAAGACAGTGAGGTGGAGATTCTGAGCAGGAGAAAAGATGGTTTGAAAGAGGAGTTAAGGAGGCAATCTTTGTTAAAAAAGAGAATCCTTCCTTAAATCGTAATGGAGGTTTAAGATTCAACCTTCCAGTTGTTTATAATGGTTCATTGAAACCCTGGAGTTCTCAGACTTGTTTCACTGATTCTTTTTCTACAATGGAACACTCCTGGACCAATGAGGGATTACACCGACATGTTCCTGGGGGCTTGCTTCAGAGCCAGTCCCATTTATTTTTCCTATAGCCGTTAGCATAAATCATTAGAATTAGCCCGCAAAAACCCCCCAAAGTTTTGAATTTAAAAAAAAGTTCAGAATAATCCCGAGGGTTTGAGCTGGTACCAACCCATCGGCCACATTTTGGTCAAAATCTTTAGGTGTGCAAACCTCTCTTGTGTTTCATTTTGGACATCTAGTAAACCTCTGCTTTTACAATACAGATAAATGACATACTCATTAGCATTTTTCGGTCACATGTTGTGAAAGAGCCACGAAAAAGAGAGAGACAGCAGATTGTTCACTACTGCCCCCAGTAGTTCAGCACATGTACAGCTCTGATGCTACACACAAGCTCTGAGGAGACAGACGTACGCAGAGTATGCATATCTGTGTGTGTTTGTTGCTAGGTGATACTATAGTTGTATTGTGGACGGGTGCAGTTTGGGGCGTGAGCCTTTCAAAGCTTGTGTATGCGATGTGCACGCTCTCACTCACTGTCACCTTTTCCTTATTTCCTTTTTAATCCACAACACGCCATGCAGCGCTGCTCATATATATTCTGATCACACACACACATCCCTGCACACATCGCCGAGACAGTTTGTTTGTGTGTCTTTGAGCTAGTTTGTTTGTAATGGCCTCAGAGCCCAGTTGTGACACTGGAAAATAGAGCATAAATTAGCCTTAACTCGGCCAAATGGCACCACCTGCTTGTCTCCATGGAGATAAATGTGTTAATTTCCATAATGTGAAACTATCCAGGAAAATCAGTAATATCTCCATGTCGACCAGCAGGTGGCGAACCCTCCTCCAGTGCGGAGAGGAGGGTTCGCCACCTGTTCTTCATGCACGTGACAAATAAACTTAAGCATGTACACTTCTTTTGTAGCATCGTGAAGCCGTTTCTCAAACTGCAAGCCCAATTATCTTGTGCTTCTCTAGTTGGAGGTGCCATCAACAGCTCACACTCTGAAAGTCTCACCTCGACTGAACAAGATGGTTGTGACGTTTGAGAATGAAAGCACAAGATGGCAGCGCACATTACATAAAGCGTTACGTAAAAAACCCAGTGTTTGGTGCGTGCTCTGACCCGCAGTGACCTCTGATTCACTCCCCCTGAGAGTACACCGTTCCCTCTGGACGCAGCCACAAATGCTCCCTGCATTTCACTCCTTTTGGTAGTGACTCCAACAGCCTCGTTGTAAAATATTTTAAGTTAACATTACTTTGGAATTTTGAATATGACGTCTTAATTTGAGTCGTTTTGAATAGTTTGGATTTATTTAAATGTTGGACCTCTTTTAATTAGTTTCAAGAGGCTGTTTGTTTGAACACTGCTTCTTTTTCCAGTGTATCTTATGGTTTAGAATAGTAGGTTTTTGGGGCAATATCATATTTTTTTGGATTCAAAAGACTCTTTGGCACACAAATCACAAATAGTGGTTTAAAGTATTTTTTCATAAATCTGAAACCTGTTTACATGAACATAGCTGGTTTTCTTGTAGAAATTGAAGAAAGACACACATAAAAACTCTTCCTCGACAGCTCCGAGTCGCTCTCTGGTCAGTCAGACTTGAAAAGCTAACGTCACACAGATATATTGTGGAACGGTCCATACTTACGTACCTTACCGTACTCAGCCTGAGACCACACTCTGCTCTCTGTAATGACATGTCCTCTCCTCCGACTGATGCTGAGCTGCCCCTCCAGCGTGCGCTCTGTGGGCCTAAGAAGAGATGTCCGAACAGCCCCCCCATGTCCGAACAGCCCCCCCATGTCCGAACAGCCCCCCCATGTCCGAACAGCCCCCCCATGTCCGACAGCCCCCCCATGTCCGCACAGCCCCCCATCCGCACAGTCCGAACAGCCCCCCCATGTCCGAACAGCCCCCCCATGTCCGAACAGCCCCCCATGTCCGAACACCCCCCCATGTCCGAACAGCCCCCCCAGTCCAGCCCCCCATTGTCCGAACAGCCCCCCCATGTCCGCACAGCCCCACAGTGGAGTGTTTAAAGTCTCGTCTTAAGTCCCACTTTTCACAGCGTGTAAGTGCGTGTGTGGTCTTCTGTTGTCTTTTATTTGTATTTGTTTTGTTTTTATTTTGATCCTTATCTACACTATGCCTTTATTGTCTTATTTTAGTGATTGAATTATTATTTTATGGCAAAGTAGGTTGTAATCAATATCTGGCAGTATGACATTTTACATTCTAATCTAAAAACCACCTATTGTAATAACAATATTATTTACAATTACAAAATATTTCACATTTTATTAAAGTTGTTTGTGGTTCTCGAGCCTATTACCAACCCAGAAAGCAGAATGAACTCCTCACATTGCGTTTCCAGAACTCACCACTAGTTTATAAACCCAAACGGGCTCTCTAGGATGTGTGCTCAGTGTGACAGCTAATGACATCTTCTGTTCAGTGATGGTATTGGCCTTTTTTAAAGCAGCAAGAGCACAAGTTTGACCTGTAACGTTTAAATAATCAAGATTATATGAGGATACAATAGTTAAATCTACTCAAATCCAGATTTCAATTCCATCCATCACTTTTCTTCTGCTTCATCTGGGGCCGGGTCGCAGAGGCAGCAGTCCGAGCAGAAAGGGCCAGACTTCCCTTTCCACCCCCACCCCTGCAGGACCCTGAGGCCCAGACACTCGTTTTCTCTCATTCATGGCTTTGGAAAGGAGCGGGACTGTAAACTAGCTGGATGTAACATGTAACTGTCGGCTTTGATTGCAGTTTGAGAGTGAAATCTGAACCTCAAAGTGCTCTGGGTGTGTCACTGCGGATCACACTCCCTCATACCTCCCACAAAACATGAGCGCAGAGCTGTTCAGCACTAATAAACTTATATTTGAACACTTCCACAATCCTTTGCTCGGGAGCAGAGGACGCGAAGGGTAAGGTGGAGTCAAGCAGGAGTTGTGTTTTTGTCTGTTATATAGTTCTAAACTACGACACCCGGGGATCATTATGTTGTATTTTGGATGTTTAAAAAAGCAATATTGATCCTAAAACGTCTTAATAAAAAACAAGTCTGTTTTCTTCCGTGTTGAAAACCCTGGCGCTGTTTTCCGCCAAACTGCTAAACAACTGTGGAGAGCTACAGTTCACGACAGCGAGCAGTGGATTTGTACCAAACACCCATGTCACCGTTTGGAATGAACTGATCGCTGAAGTTATTCTTTACTCCATTCAGCATAGTTGACAGATGGAGATACGGAATCGCCCTTCACGTGGGAGACCAGGGTTCCCATCACTGTGCTCTGGTGCTGACATGGAGGTGTCAGGGTTAATGTTGGGCAAGGTGGGGCAAGTTTGTACTGAATCAGAATCAGAAAAAGGTTTATTGCCATTGTCAATGAACAAAATTCACAAACATATGAACTTGTTTTGGTATTAAGGTGCAACACAAAACACTGATCAATAATAAAACAACATATATGAAATCAAAAGACCATGCATTAAGAAACAGTTTCAAATTACTATAGTATAAAATAAAAATAGGCATTACTACGTACACAAGAATTTACAGTAAAATCTACAGTTGTAGTGCAGAAAGTGATTGATTGAATTGCAGTTAAAGTGGCAGGTGTTTAGAAGTGTTCATGAGTCCAACAGCAGAGGGGAAGAAACTTCCTGCCTGAGGGGAGTGGTTCAAACAGACCATGTCCAGGGTGAGAAGGGTCAGCTGTGATCCGACCTGCTCGTCCCAGAGCCCTGGAGACGTACAGGTCCTGCAGAGATGGAAGTCTGCAGCCGATCACCTTCTCAGCAGAACGCACAATGCGCTGTAGTCTCTGTTTGTCCCTGGCTGTGGCTCCAGCAGAGGGCGCTGTAGTCTCTGTTTGTCCCTGGCTGTGGCTCCAGCAGAGGGCGCTGTAGTCTCTGTTTGTCCCTGGCTGTGGCTCCAGTGTACCACGCGGTGATGGAGGAGGTGAGGATGGACTCAATGATGGCCATGTAAAACTGCACCATCATCTGCACTGGCAGCTTGGCTTTCCTCAGCTGCCGCAGGAAGTACATCCTCTGCTGGGCCTTCTTGATGAGGGAGCTGATGGAGGGCTCCCACTTGGTGGTGTGATGGGGGAGTTTGTCATAGTGAGGGGGGGCTGCCTGTCGGTCCCCCTCCCTCCTGTAGACAGACTCATCCCCGTCCGAGATGAGCCCGATGAGGGTGGTGTCGTCCGCAAACTTGATCAGTTTTACGGAGTCATGGCTGTAGGTGCAGCAGTTTGTGTACAGGGAGAAGAGCAGAGGGGAAAGTACACAGCCCTGTGGAGCTCCTGTGCTGATGGTCCGAGTGTCTGAGACATTCTTCCCCAGCCGCACGCACTGCCTCCGATCCGTCAGGAAGTCAGTGATCCATGTAATTCCGTTGTTTGTTTGATTTTAGATGTATTTATTGAAGAGGAACAGTGCACATTAATGCGCATACGATGTAAATATGCCAGAATTAGCCTATTGGCTACTTTCCATCTGTAGTCTCTGGCAAGTCAGGACAGAAACAACATATAACACATACACAGCACACGTTCAATACAAATGACATTAGAGCTAAACACTTCAGAATCAATGATTACAGACCTGGTTCCTCTTGAGTCAACGTTTGAGGTTTTTACTTAAAAGCGCTTAATGTCAGACTGTCTCTGAGAGCGGCTGGGATGCTGTCCTTTTGACTGACAGCACTTGTTTATTGTCACTGAATGAAATTCTTAAATCTTAAAATTTGACTGTAAACCCAGCTTTACTGAACAATAGCCATCAGATTTAGTCCTGGGCTTAATGTATACTCAATTTACAAGTGACCTGCCAAGATGATTTGTCTCAACGTTTGTGAGATCACAAACACTTGAGATTTCACCAGGACAGGCTCCCACTGTGGCCCCACATGCGGAGACTGGACCAATCACAGGACAGCTTTGTGGTTTGGGCAGAACCAAAGATGAAGCGCCAAAACAAACTTTGGGTTTTTTGAGTTTGAGTGCATTTGTTGAGTGGAAAGGAAAGGATTTCTCTTCTTGTCCCAGTCGCTTTCTCGAGTGCTACACATCAATCTGACGTGAGCCAGGTTCATTTACAGGTTTAGTCCTGCTTTTGAAATGGCTTACTCCAGTTTTAGCAATAAAATGAGTAGAAGAGTTCAGAGGACCTATAAAGTGCTAATTGTTATTGGAAGCTACATTGTATTGATGACATTACATTTTAATATGAAAACAATGGGCACAGTAGATCAGTCACTGTGGTCAGTAATGAGGAAGTGTGTGTAGGCTGGAGTAAGTCTTAAAGATGAAAATAAAACCTGTTAAATAATTTACACACAAGAATGTTTTGCCAAATGCTGGTGTGCGAGATTAACTGCACTGATCAGAGAAATACATACTAGAAAAAGAACACTTTATCCAAATGTATCAGTGCATTCTGAGCGCAGACTGAGAGTTTCTTAAAGGTGAACTGTGTAACATTTCTGGTGGAGGATTTGCCAGCTGCTTGTCTCCATAGAGATGTTACTGGTTTGCTTTAAATGACAATATGCTTTAGGTGTTATTCGAACTACAACATAAGTCAATTTCTACCACAGAACAGTTTAGGGTTCAAACAGATCCAAAAACAAAAGATCCTGTCCAAAACTGCCTCTTTTTGCAGTGTATTATTATTATTATTATTATTATTATTATTATTATTATTATTATTATTATTATTGTTGTTGTTGTTGTTGTTATTGTTATTGTTATTGTTATTGTTATTGTTATTATTATCCATCCATCCATCCATTTTCTACCGCTTGTTCCCGTTAGGGGTCGCGGGTGACTGGAGCCTATCCCAGTGCCTTTGGGCCTTAGGCGGGGTATACCCTGGACAGTGGCCAACTCGTCGCAGGGCTATTATTATTATTATTATTATTATTATTATTATTATTATTATTATTATTATTATTATTATTATTATTATTATGTGAGATTTGAGAATTTCCTGATCATTTGAGCCTCAGTTGCAGAACGAAACAAGATTACTCAAACAAATCAATCAAAATACCACTTTGCGTAGACTAATGGTGAGGAAACACTTTTGTAACAAAGCTAAGCCCAAATTAAAGTTGATTTGACATATTTGCCCTTAAAAGCAAGGCAAATGTATTTATAAAGAACAATTCAGGCATAAGCAACCCACAGTGCTTCACAATCCACAGATGCACAATATAATAAATGGCATCAGTTCATCATGCAAGAAAATAAGAGATCAAAATACAATAAATAGTAGTAATGAATTCAACAACAGTAACGATTAATGTTTTAAATGTTATTCTATTATAACTCGTTAAGTTACCTTAATACTTTCCTGGAAAACTAACGTATTACACTACTGTGTTATAAAAGTAACATGTTAGAGTACTCTTACGTTGCCAATAATTAACATCATTGTATAACCTATATCGTTAGCTCACAATCCCTTTGCGTTGCTGAACACAGAAACATTCAAATATCAAATAAGCAAAGTAAATGCGTTTAATGAGCTTTATTTCTTTCTTTATGTTGACAGATGACCAACAATACAATGCCATACAAAAAGCACGTGTCGGCCTCAAGCAGTGAACAACATGAGCAGCGCGACGCACAACAACAGAATGCACTTGTTTTAGCACAAAATAGTGGTTCAAATGAAGGAGAAAGAGATTTTCAAAGACTCCCTGTCAAGAGTAGCACAGTGCACATGCTCACAACACGCCGAGATCTGGGATTGTGGTGAGGAGATGAGACCTAACCAAAACTAACACGTTACGGATTTGAAAAACTAACGCGTTACGTTCCCCTTTACTCTGATAATGGGCCAGCTGCCACTGATGCTTACACTAGCATGTTGGGGCAAGCTAGCTTTTCTTTATTTCCCCATAGTAATTCCCTCTGATGCCAGTAGTAGTAGTGCTGCTAACACCAATCCTCATGAGGGAACGAGAACATCTTACTGTTAGAAAGTCTATGGGGTTTTCGGTGCATGCATTATTCTAACACAGGAAGAACATGCAAACTACATGCAGAATGGCCTAGCGCCAAACATTAGCTTAGCTGTTTGTGTCATCAGAAGTAAACATTCAAATCAAATGTATGTGCGTTGATTTATTCACATTACAGCCTTCACACAACTCTCAAACATTCACTGATTCTCTTTTCTAGTTCTTTAGTTACAGTGTTCTTGTCTGCAGTTACTCACACTGCAGCCCCTCAGTGATGTTCTCTCAGCGACAGGCACCAGAGCAAGCAAATACTTATCCCTGATGCTAAAAGTGGAGCATAAATCTGCCTCACTCAACAAAATGAGAGTTTGTGTTAAGTCTCTGACAAAACTCCAAAATGGTGCCCACTTTATTACTGCAAACCACAAATCATAGCCCTCCCAGCCAACCAAAGGCAAAGCGATGCAGCGGCCGATATGAAAGTGGATTGTCCATTACAGTAATGCAATAAGCTCCCAGCTAATCACATCAAACTGTCGCTCAGTCATGGAGGGATTTGAGACGACATGCTCAAGCAGCTCCTAAAGCCCATTCCTGCCCAGCTTCTCAATCATGACGCGTGGATGTGGAAGATGGTGGCAGTGTTCTATTTTTGTGCTGTGAGTGAGTTGAGCTTGTGTGGAGAATGTCAGTGCGTTGACAGGACGGGCCACCCCAGAGAGCCCTGACGGAGAGGAGTTTCAGGGGAGCAGGTGTCGGGGAGTAACAAGCTAGAAACACACACACTTCAAACTAGGAGGCAAGCAGCATAAAAGAGGTGTAGTTTGTAAAGTTACTCCAGTCCCATGGGTTTCAACGACAGGAAAACCTCAGCCCCAGCTTGTTGTAAAAACTTCACTCAGAGTCATGCCATATTGTGCTGTTTTACTGTCAAAGTGTGCTAATTAAGACTTATCTTCACTTTTTGAATTAACATACAGTAGAACAACAGAAATCAAAGGATCCAAATATTTGAAAGAATTGGGACAAACTGCACATTGCAGCAGCTCGTTGTAAACGTGCATTTGTAGTGTTGGGACAGGGCCATTGACTCAAAATTGGTGGCCCTGTCCAGTTGCTACGATACAGTGTGCTGCCATATTGGTCCTGTATATGTGATCAGTACATAGCACACACAATCTCTGTATAATCATGAGAAAAAAGAGACGAATTGTGTTTTTTATTAAAATGATATATTATTTTGAACATTTTGCATTTGGGGGACTGTTTGTATTGAATCATCTTCTTCGAGCACAACACCTTACTGATAATTACTGATACTTCGTCATGCAGTCAGCCTGTAGGGTAAATTTGTTTAAGCAAAATGTCTAGGCCCATAGACATTCATAGATTTGTACACATTTTGAGGAGACAATAACGGTTTATCTTATCTTATTGATCTGCTCTCCTCACCAGTAACATGTAAAAGAGCATGTTTTGTTTTCACTAGATTCTTACCAGAAGCGCACATGTCAGTTAGGCTTTTATTAGCCTAATTATCAACTATATCAAAAGACTGAACGGTTTACACACTTGACTTGACAATGATTCTTAGCAAGGATTTGACTTCTCCTTAATGTGGTCAATGGGTTGGTACCAGTTGACACTCTCTGGATTATTCATGATTTACGTGTTTTGAGATGGGCCAACTACATCCTATTGTGACTTCACTTTGTCTCCCTCCTCCCTGGGTACCCGATTAGCATCCGAATGCCTCGGGCGTCTCCAGGGTTTCAGCAGTTGAATCTTAAACCTCCATTACGATTTAAGGAAGGATTCTCTTTTTTAACAAAGATGGCCTCCTTAACTCCTCTTTCAAACCATCTTTTCTCCTGCTCAGAATCTCCACCTCACTGTCTTCAATAGAGTGGTTTGTGGCTTTAAGATGAAGATGCACGGCGCTCTGGGGTCCTGAACTCGAGTGTCTTCTGTGCTGATAAAGCCTCTTGTGAAGTGGCTGTTTAGTCTCCCCTATGTGGTGCTCTTTACAACTTTTTTCACTACATTGCTCTGCTTTGTGTAGGCATCTTGTCCTTAGGGTGAACCAGTTTTTTCTTTTTTTTTTCTTTAGACAACGACATAAGGGATAGAGACACCCTTTATTCTTGGTTCTGTTTCCCTTTTGTCCTGCTTTTTGGTCCTCTTAACTTTGTTAAGAGCCCAAGTCGGGTAGCCACAGGCTGAGAGAGCATTCTGGACGTGTTTTTCCTCTTGCCCTCTGAGCTAGTGGGCACCTCTTGTGCTCTGTGTTGTAGTGTTCTGATCACTCCCAGCTTATGCTATAGTAGCTTCCTGGTGAAACAAAAAACTATATTTTGAAATAAATCATGTGACTCAACTTGAACTTACATTGTGCCCCTTTAAACATCAAACTGCCTCACTTCATCTGTGGAGCCTACTGTACTTTTCAGACTACAAGCCTCTACTTTTTTTTCCCACGCTTTGAACTCTGCGGCCTATAAAATGGTGCGGTTAATTTTTAGATTTTTACAGGCTAACGGCCACCGGGGGGCACTCTAGCAGGAAGCGCAAGCATTTGACACACTATAGAAGAAGACAACAGTAGCTTACCTTATTTTAAGCTTCAGAACGCTATGTGTTTTATTACAATCAGACTCATGGAGATTAGTCTATTTAGTCTAATGAGGTAGTGAATCTAGACACACCAAAACGCACACGCGGAGCCCGGACATCCGATATACGGCGGTCTACAGGATAGTACCTGCCGCATTGAAATGACCATCTTTCTGTGTAAATATCATATCACAAATGTTACAACATAACACTCACTCGCTAAGCACAAGCTCAGGAGCAGATGAACCCGATGTGAAGACACAGACACAGGTAAATCAGCTCACACAGAGTAATCAAGGACAGAGGGGGCAGTAGGGACAGCTGCGGTGTGTTTTCTGTTTGTTAAACTTTAAAATGCTGTGTTTGAACACAATCCACCTCAGAGTCACTGAGAAATTAGTCTAATTAGACGCAACAGCAGACCGCGGCGCGGGTCTCATGGTTCAAAAGACAACAGGCGTGTGTAAATATATCAACATGGGCACCTGCAGCTTATTGACAGGTGTGGCCCGTATATATACAAGTTCTTGTTTCTTTGTAAATTTCGTTGGAGCGGCTTTTATTCAGGAGCGCTGTATAGCCCGAAAAGTACAGTAATGTTCTGTAAGCCTCTAGCCTACTCTCTGTGGCCCATGCATGAGCCTCTAGCCTACTCTCTGTGGCCCATTTGTGGGCCTATAGCCTACCACTTTTGTGATACGTTTTATGACATGTAACACCACATGCTGTGGAAACGTGTGTGTAATATGTAAATATGTAATTGTACACTTCCATTAATAATTATTACTTCTTCACAGGACAAACTGAGTTTGCTACGTATCGTGATGTGTATTTTATGGTACGGTTTTAATAGTGCAAAGCTAAACTGGTAGGTCATGTATACTCCTTATGTCTATATAAATACGTGTTGAATAAGATGTGCGGTTGTGTGAGAGTGTATTTGGGCCAGAATGTGGACTCTGTGAAATTATTTTTTTGTTGAATGGGTTTTGTTTGCACCTGTAAACAAGAGCGTTTAAGAGCTTAAATAGAAACTAAACTGAAACTAAATTTAGGTCTTTCCAGGTTCAAACCTCTTTTTTACTCAACAGTTTGTCTTCTGCCAGTAAAGCCTGTAACGGAACACCCGGCACAACATTACTCCATGTTCTTCCATTGAGCTTCATATTCTGGGTCACACCAGAACACCAACGCTTTGATTTGAGCTGAAATAAAGTAATTTTTCAGACAAAGTAAACCCCAACCTTCTTGTTTTTTGTTTTTTTTAACCGGATTTCAGGTTTCTTGCCTTGCCATTCAAAGCTGAGATTGTTTTATTCCACTCATCAAACAGTCGGTTGTGAATGGAAATTAGGAGATTTTGGAACAGATAGAGAAATCTGGACAAAACATTCATTTTAATAGTTTAAATGGTTTGACTCAGGCTGGGATAAGAGTTCATTTTATAAGGTCTTTATAGCAAAAAAGAGGGTAGTTTCTCTAAAAGTGTTTATGAAAACTTTATGGCGAACTAAACCCAAATATTTAAGAGAGTCTATTTGCCATTTAAATGGGTTAGTCTTTCTAAGGAAAAGGTGAGGTCGCCAGTAAGGGAGAATTTTAGTTTATATCCAGACATTGGACCAATATTATTAGGAAAGTCATCACATCAAGTATGAACGTTTTTGATTTGATAAAAAATTATAGAACATCATCCACGTAGCAGGCAATTTTATGTTCTGTCCCATCAATTGTAACACAACACTGATTGTTTTTGGCTGTCTAAAATATTGGGCCAATGGTTCAAAATACAACGTGAACAAAAGGGGGGACCTAGCACAACCCTGCCTCACTCCGTTTTCCAGAGTCAGTGGGTCTGTCAGTCTGTTCATTTTGAATCTCCATGTTGGACTATCGTAAAGAGCCCCAACATCTTACTTTACTTTGTAGGTTTTGATAAGCTCTTTCCAGGTCATAAGCACAGATTTTAACCACGGATTCTCTTATTTCCTCCATTCCTATTTCCTCCAATACTTTTACTGAGTTATTTTTAGTACATGTATTAATTACCATACTTTTGGGGCTATACAGCGTTCCTGAATGGAAGCCGTGCCAACGATATTTACAAAGAAAAAAGATTTTGTACATATATCTGTAAATAAGCCGCAGGTGCCGACATTGTAACATGAAATGTTTAAACATAAATCACAGCTGTCCCCACACCCTCTGTCTTTGATTTCTCTATGTGAGCATATGTGTCTTCACATCTGGTTCATCTGCTCCTGAGCTTGTGCTTAGCGAGTGAGTGTTACGTTGTAACATTGGATCTTTACACAGAAATATTGTTCCACGGTAATAATGCAGGGTTGTCTTTGGACCAGGTCTGCCCAAGAAAGTTTCATTTCAATGCGTATTCTATACTGCATTGTATATCGCGTGTGTTTTTGCGTTTCGCCGCATCTAGATTTACTTCCTCGTTAGACTAATTTCTCCATGAATATGAGTCGGATTTTAATAAAACACAGTGTTTAAAAGCTTAAAATATAGAGAACACGGCATGTCACCTGGACAGTGCTTTCACTGTTTACTGACGTCTTCTTCTACAGTGTGTCAAACGCTTGCGCTTCATGCTAATCTGCCCTCCGGTGGCTGTTAGTAAAAATCTATGAATTAACCGCACCGTTTTACTGGCCGCAGGGTTCAAAGCATGGGGAAAAAGGTAGCAGCTTGTAGTCCAAAAAGTACGGTACTTCCCAACTGGGAGTGGTTGGGGTGAGCTCAGTTGAGGAATCTCGGTTTAGCTATGTTTGAGTGACCCAGCCCTGATTATAGTTGTATGTAGAGATGGAGCAGAAGTGGCTGAGCACAGCAGCAGAAGCCTGGTCACTGTGGCTTGGTGTCTGTGCACATTACATTCCACCTGCACTTTGTTTACTGTCACTCCCTAGGGTTTACATGGACTGGCTGTTGTGTTCATGTGTGAACAAGCTAGCATGAGGAGAGCCGAGAGCACGTTAGCATCAGTGCAAGCTGTTTAGATAAATCATCTCTCGCGTCATCATTCCCCACAAAATTTCATTCCCCACAATAATTTTGCCTCGTGAGGCTGATCTCAGCAATTCACAAAAAGAGTAGAGTAACTTCCGGTTTATACGCCGCGTTTGAACCTCTCTTTATGTAATGCGTTGACTTTGGATAATGTTAGATGCATTATAACCTGGAAATACCATGTTTTGGGTCTTGACAAAACAATGCCGTGCGACAATAAACATGAAGCAGCTGATGCTAACATTCGCTAACTTTCTTTTGCCAAGTTCATCAGCTGAACTAATAAAGTCATCATCAATGGAAATACAGCGGTTTGTCACCAGATCAAGTCAGCGTTTGGTTTCGTTTCGGTGGTCCTTCTAGCTAGCTAGTACGTCTCACGGCCTTCTTCTGACCCCTCAAACGCTGCAGTGTGGTTCACTAAGAGTCTGTGTGTCTGCTGAGTGTGGGCTGGCCTCATCGTGAACCGTCTGCATTCTGCTCATCACTTTGAAACATTTATGTTTTTACTCATCATATTTATCAACTTGTGGAAGTTGGCATAACTTCCACAGTGATACGTTTCACGGTAGAAGCACCTGACCAATCCACTATACACAGTGCAATACTTTCCAAACA
Source organism: Chaenogobius annularis (assembly GCA_015082035.1). NCBI lineage: Eukaryota > Metazoa > Chordata > Actinopteri > Gobiiformes > Gobiidae > Chaenogobius > Chaenogobius annularis. The sequence continues at coordinate 467,174 of BJKM01000131.1, read as the reverse complement.
TGATATTCTAGTCACTGCTTTTAACCCGCCGTATATAAAACAATTGTGGCTGCTTACAAGTAAAAGGAAGAAAGGGGTTAAAGATATAACAAAAGGGACTGGAAAACTGCAGATATCTGCAGAATAAACACGTGAAGCACACATTTGATTATATGATGGATGACCAACAATGAGCTCCTCTGCTTCCCATGTGTCACTGAAATACGTCTCCGTCTGAGTCGGCCTGAGACGCAGAATAGGGTGTGATGACCAGACTGAGACGTTTTAGGTTTAGAATGTACAGGGAGAACCAGCCTGGATCCCATGCTAATCCCTGGAGCCTTTCTCGCCAAAACGTCTTCATCATTGTACTTGAATTGAATTATGTCTGGCACTGCTTCAGAGAAACTAGATTTTCCTCGGCAAATTGCAGCACGAATCACAGCACGGGGTAAAGGGGGCTTGGCAAATCCGGTGTCTGACATAAATGTTCTTTGGTTTGTTTTAACAGAAACTAAAAGTAGGACATACGTACATGTGTTACAGGAAGGTGATTGAGGTGAAGATCATTGACGACGAGGAGTACGAGAAGAACAAGACGTTCACCATCGAGCTGGGGGAGCCGGTCCTGCTGGAGATCGGGCAAAAGCACGGTGAGTTGAGCACTGTGATTGCAACCCTGGAAGAAAGAGTCAGATTAATCACCATGTTTTGGGATGAGTTTGCTCTAAAATGACGTGCATGCATATTTCAGTCATGCACTTCTGACTCATAATATGCCACAGGCAGCTCACTCTGAGAAACTAACGCGTCATGATCCAAAACCAGTCTAATTTTCCTTATATTGGGTAACTGAATGTTTAAATTTAAAACACTTTTCCTAAACTGAGCTCATGGATTGAAATAAACTGTTGAGCTGAAAGTGCTTTCATTAATTCAAGAGCCCTCGTTTCAAAAGCGTTTGTGTCGTACAAGCAGCCCTCAGTCAATCATGTGAAAAGAAGCTCTGTGGCTCTGAAAGACTGAACAGGGATTATATTTGTGACAAAAGGACCAAAGCATTTTATATTCTGCTAAAGGTTTGGATGATGTGGAGACAATAGAGATATTATTCCCTCTACCATTTACAGTTGAGATGCAGTTGGTTAACATGCAGTCAGCAGCCATACGCTGGTGATTGAATGATGCCCATTTTTCAAGAGTGTAACAAATTTCACCATGATTTATTTGACAGAGAAGACAACTTCATGGCAGTAATTACTGGAGATGACAGGAGTAATGTGAAGCTACATTCAACATCGGAGTCACTTGTTTATCTGCCCACTTTACATTTTTCTTTGTATCTTTTTTGCTACTGTTCCAGAGATGATGTGTAGGTGGCATAGGCCTACTCCTCTTTATAAAACATAAAAAAAAGAAGAAAACAAAATATTTTAAATAATCTCTTTTAATCCATTCTTACATCCATACATCCTCTCGATCCAAACTCTGCACCAAAAGCACCAAAAGCACCAAAACCTTCCTAAAAGGGTGTGTTTATTTTTCATTCAAACTATGGCCAGTTTTTATTGCTGGGATTTCACATGAACCCGGCCTGTAAAAGTCTAATTTCACTGTGTAAGGCCGAGCGCTTGTTCAGTGGCACATAGTGTAAATGATCTGCATATATTGTCATGGGTATAATAGAGTTACTCCCAGTGAGGCATGTAGAGGCAGCAGCCCGGGGCATGTTTCTGCTCCGAGCACACATCATTGGTGTTAGAACAGCGCAGGATTGTAGGCAAACTGACATTAGGACCGGATCACACGCTGTACATGGCTTTTCAATTAGAGGCAGCAGATAGGAGCTGACTGCTGACTGTGCACTGTGAGCAGAAAGGGGGAGGAGCGCGCACGAGGAGGCGGGGGAGGAGTGCACACAAGGAGCCGGGGGGAGGAGTGCGCACAAGGAGGCTGAGGAGGAGTCGGGGAAGGAGTGCGCACAAGGAGGCTGAGGAGGAGTCGGGGAAGGAGTGCGCCACAAGGAGGCGGGGAGAGGAGGACGCACAAGAGAGGCGGGAGGAGCGAGCACAAGGAAGCCGGGGGAGGAGCACACACAAGGAGCCGGGGGTAGGAGTGCGCACAAGGAAGCTGGAAGCGGGGAGGAGTGCCGCACAAGGAGCGGGGGAGGAGACGGCACAAGGAGGGGGGAGGATGCGCACAAGGAGGCGGGGGAGGAGTGCGCACAAGGAGGCGGGGGAGGAGGACGCACAAGGAGGCGGGGGAGGAGCGAGCACAAGGAGGCCGGGGGAGGAGCACACACAGGAGGCGGGGAGAGAGTGCGCACAAGGAGGCGGGGGAGGAGTGCGCACAAGAGAGGCTGAGGGGGAGTCGGGGGAGGAGTGCGCACAAGGAGGCGGGGAGGAGTCGGGGAGGAGGACGCACAAGGAGGCGGGAGGAGTCGGGGAGGGAGTGCGCACAAGGAGGCGGGGGAGGAGGACGCACAAGGAGGCGGGGGAGGAGCGAGCACAAGGAGGCCGGGGGAGGAGATGAGTTTAATGCCATATTGTGGATTCTCCACCAGAAAAGTTCCATAGTACACCTTTATGTCATATTTTTGTCCAAGCTCAAGAGAGCTTTATCTTTGGCCATGTACGCCACCCTTTGTTTTATAAAAAATTACTGCGTACACACAACGTTTTAAATACATGTCCATCCACACAAACCCGTATAATCGCGCTCTTGAGCGCGGTCATAAACATGCCAGACCAATAGTTGGCAGTGTTTGCCTAAAAGTTAGACCCAAGCTATCAAATGAGAACACGCCTTTTTTTGTCGTTACTTCCTCAAAACATGACTCATGGCGCCAGATTTCGCGAGTGGCCTTCGATGTGGAGGAAGAGTTATTTGGCGCAATAAAACCGTAAATCACTCCTTCAGTGCTCCGCGACAAGAAGCAGGAGTTGGGTTTGCAAAATCGAGCAAGAAAAAAGCACTTGTACAAACAAAAGTAACACACTTCTCAAAGGATCCATGTTGTCCACTGGCGTAAACAAGATCTTCAGATAGTGACGTTTGGGACCTTAAAACGCTGTTATCCATGTTCACGCTCCAACACAAAACCGGAGTTTTCCAAAAGCACCGTTTTAAAAGACATTATCCTGCGGTTATGTGTGGATGACAGGTCAAATCGTAGAACATGGTTAATGACTGGTTCTTTACGACATACGACACACGCACACCTGCCCGCGCCTGGGAGGGTCTCTATCCTGACGTGTGTGTGGTTGTAGGAGATTCAAACGAGAACAAGCCTCCAGTGGGCGCTGAGGAGGAGGAGGTGGCCAAGATGGGCTGTCCCAGTCTGGGGGAGAACACCACAGTGGAGGTGGTCATCGAGGAGTCCTACGAGTTCAAGGTCTGTTTAACTGCACCACGCAACCAGCCCCACGCAACCAGCCCCAAAAAAACACCACAAAATCAGCCCCACACTACCAGCCCCATGCAACCAGCCTCACACAACCAGCCCCACAAAACCAGCCCAACGCAACCAGCCTCACACAACCAGCCCACAAAATCAACCCCACACCACCAGCCCCACGCAACCAGCCCCACGCAACCAGCCCCCAAAACACCACAAAACAGCCCCACACTACACGAGCCCACTCGCCCAATCCCAGCCTCAGCGTACAACACCCAGCCCCACCAAAACACAGTCCCAACGCAACCAGCCCTCACACAACCAGCCCCACAAAATCAAGCCCCACCACCACAGCCCCAGCACCAACAGTCTCACACAACCATCACACATCCGCCAGACCATCCCCACGCAACCATCCCCACGACCAAACATCACACCCCCCGCAAACCTAAGTCACCAACACCAACAGCCCAGCCACAGCACAGCATACGAACCAACAGCAACCCAGCCCAAGCGCAACACACCCAATGCAACCACTCACACGAGACCAGAACCTCAACAAATCCAGCCCACACAACCATCCTCACAATCAACCAGCCCCACCAAACGCAGCCCACGCAACCACCAAATGCAACCACTCACACAACACAGACCCTCAACAACCAGCCCATACAACCATCCTCACACAACCAGCCCCACGCAACCAGCCCCACGCAACCAGCCCAACGCAAACCAGCGCCCAACGCAACCAAGCCCCAGAAAATCAGCCCCACACCACTAGCCCCACACCACCAGCCTCACACAACCAGCCCCACGCAACTAGCCCACGCAACCAGCCCCACACCACCATTCCACACCACAAGCCTCACACAAACCAGCCCCACGCAACTAGCCTCACACAGCCAGACCCAACAACCAGCCCCACACAACTAGCCCGCATGCAACTAGCCCCCACACCACCATTCCCACAACCACCATCCTCACAACAACCAGCCCCCACGCCAACTAGCCTCACACAAGCAGACCCAACAACCAGCTCACAACCAGCCCTCACACACACCAGCCCACACCACCAGCCCCACATCACCCACCCACACTACCAGCCCCACATCACCACCCCACACTACCAGCCCCACATCAGCCAGCCCACAACCCTACGCACCCAACATCACCAGCCCCACATACAGCACCCAGCCCCACTCAGCCCCAATCCCCACCACTACTTGCGCATGCGACATGATTAAATATCGGCAGAATAGTCAATGGTTGAAATTCTAATGAAATTTACAAACAATCAAATGGTGCAGCTGCTCCAACTGTGAGGAATCACTCGGAAGAGATTATTATTCTTTGAGACTTTATATAAAAAGGTCATCATTATTTTTCTTGGGGTTTAAAAATGTCTATATTTCTTACAATATGGTATGAGATAAATATTAAAGGAAATGAAGAAACGAATTGTAGAAGAAACACCAATTATAAATCCAGATATTAACACTGTGAATAGAAATAGTTTTAAAAGTTTAGCAGTAACAGGATAAAAGTGCTTTAAGTGCTTTGAAGGTGGAAAATCCTGTACACAAATGAGACCATTTAAAAGAAAAAGTTAACTTTGGAGAAGTGTATGTTCAGCCCACCCTTTTATTATTTGTGCCATTCTTATATTTGAACCCTTCATTGGTTCATTGTTTATTGTGGGACTGATGTGTTCTCCCATTCCTGTGTGTGCGTGCGTGCGTGCGTGTGTATGTGCGTGTGTGTGTGTGTGCATGTGTGTGGTGCGTGCCTGTGTGTGCGCGTGTATGCGTGTGTGTGTGTGTTGCCTGTGTGTATATGTTGTGTGTGTGCGTGTGTGTGCATGTGCGTGTGTGTGTGCATGTATGTGTGGTGTGTTGTGCGTGCCTGTGTGTGCGTGCGTGCGTGCGTGTGCATGTGCGTGTGTGTTGTGCATGTATGTTTGTTGTGTGTGTGCGTGCCTGTGTGTGCGCGTGTATGCGTGTGTGTGTGTGTGCCTGTGTGTATATGTGTGTGTGTGCGTGTGTGTGCATGTATGTGTGTGCTTGTGTCTGTGGTGTGTGTGTGTGTGTGTGCGCGTGTGTGTGTGTGTGTGTGTGCACATGTGTGTGCGTGTGTAGTGCATGTGTGTGCGCTTATGTGTGTGCGCGCATGTGTTGTGTGTGTGCGTGTGTGTGTTGTGCGCATGTGTGTGTGTGTGTGTGTGTGTGTGTGTGCGTGCATGTGTGTGTGTGCGCTTATGTGTGTGTGTGCGGCATGTTGTGTGTGTGTGGCGCCGCATGTGGGTGTGTGTGCGCGCATGTGTGTGTGCACGCATGTGTGTGTGTGTGTGTGGTGTGTGTGCGCGTGTGTGTGTGGGCATTTGTGTGCGCGTGTGTATGGTGGATGTGTGTGTAGTGTGTGTGGTGTGTGGGCATGTGTGTGTGTATGGTGTCGTGTGTTGTGTGCGTGTGTGTGTGTGTGCGTGTGTGTGGTGGGTGGTGTGTGCGCTGTGTATGGTGTGTGCGTGCGCGTATGTGTGTGTGCGCATGTGTGTGTGTGTGTGTGTGTGTGTATGTGTGTGTGTGCGCATGTGTGTGTGTGTACGCGTGTGTGTGTGTGTGTGTGTGTGTGTGTGTGTGCGTGCATGTGTGTGTGTGTGTGTGTGCGCAGAGAGCAGTAGATGAGCTGGTGTGGCGCTCCAAACAGGTGGCCATCCTTCCTCCTCTGCATGTTCTGGTCCTTTCCTCTTTTCTGTCTCTTCTCATGTTCTCTTTGCAAAAAAAGAAAATATAACATAATAATACAAATTTAAATACATTAAAAAAAATGAATAATAATATTTATGCATAAGTAATATATCTATTTTAAAACATAAGATGTATCACCTGTCCTCACCTGTCCCCAGCCCGTGGTCTTTTCTTGCTTTCCGACACAGAATAGCACCGCAGCTCGTGTCTTTAACTAACGCTCTCTGATTTCTGAGGCTGAAGTGAAAATTCTCTCTTTGGAATAAGTGGATAATTACACAGCCCGAATCAGTGTTTTCTCTCTGAGTGGAATTAACTGTCTCTCCACATTAATCTGCATGCTCTGTCTGACTATGTGTCTGGGTGTGTTTGTGTGCGTGCATGCGTGTGTGTTGTGTGTGTGTGTGTGTGTGTGTTGTGTTGTGTATGCAGAATACTGTGGATAAGCTGATCAAGAAGACCAACCTGGCCCTGGTGGTGGGCAGCAGCAGCTGGAGGGAGCAGTTTGTCAGTGCGGTGACGGTCAGCGCAGGTAAGACCTCTTCTTGTTTGAGCCTTTCTATCAGTTGAATTAGCAATCATAAACTTTACTGGGGTCACCAAAAGTTCAACTGTATGGTTTCCCAGAAGAGACTAGTTTTCATCTGTAGTCACTGCAAGTTATACAGAAGGAAGTCAGAGTAGAAACTTACAATATTGATTGTATTCAAATGGCACCAATTTACTATCCTATATTTCTGAGCTTTTGGCCATGTTATAATTTTCTTTTTCAGTATCATGCAAACCATATTTCACAGTAGATACACTCTGGAGTTCCATCTCTTACGCTAACCTTACAATTAGATACTTGTCAGTTGTAAACACACTAGGGGACGTATTTTGCCCCAGCGGGTAGTGTTAACGGGAGCATTTTCCAGGGGGCGGTTCCAGGGTGCTATTTTGCTACCTCCCCGACGCTGGCGTGAAGAGGCTGGTCTTGGCCGCTGGAGGCTGTAGTGTGATGGTGCCAGTCCATATATGGTGATAGTGTTTGATCCAATGAACTGTGGCATTCAAAAGCACCTCCTGTGTGGGAAATGTCGGTGTAATCCCTCATTCGTCAGGAGTGTTCCATTGTAGAAAAAGATTCAGTTTATTTCATCTGGACTCTGTTTTAGAAAAACAAAATGTTTCGACTCTCATCCAAGAGTCATTCTCAATCCGTGAAACAAGTCTGAGAACTCTTGTTTATATCCTACTCTGTGTAAGCCCTGCCCACAGGGCGGGACCTCCTGATAAAGGGAGTTATTGGTTTCACTTGAAACTAACTGAGATGGACCACTAGATCCTATTGTACACTGACTTTCGCTCCCTCATGATTGAGTACCAGATTAGCATCCGAATGCCTCAGGCGTTTCCAGGGTTTCAACAAACCATTATAAACAACGGGAAGGTTGAATCTTAAACCTCCTGTGGGAGAAGTTTGTCTTGCCTCATATACAGGCAATAAAAAAGTCTCCAAATTGAAAAAAAAATATCAAATAAAATATTGAAATGCAGTCTCGGAGCATTGTTTCTTTTTTTAATTCATCTTTATTTGTATTTGCGCAACACAGAGAAATCATTTTCACCCGGGGTGCCCGGACTAAACCAAGAATATGGTCCCCAGAATACAGTGCAGTCCGCACATTTCTGCTTATAAACTGGAAGTGTGATCCATAAACGAGGGCGGGCAGCAGCAGAGCCACAGGAGCGGGTGATCCTGAAGCTTGCACCCGCGGACTGCTGAGATGATGACCCGCATTAAGGCCAATTCATACTTAAGCGAGATGTTTTTCCGTGCACCTCGGCTGTAAGAAAAAAATTACATAATTTTGTTCTTACAGTCTTTGTTGGTCAGTTCTCACAGCTAGTTCTTGACACATCAGTTGAGCAGAAGTTTGCTCGACAGAGCTGTCAGTCAACTAGGCACTGATTGGCTAAACCAGGGGTGGCAAACTAATTTTGGGCGGGCCGAATTTCGACGCTCAGGCTGGGTTGTAAATAAAACAATACAAAATATTAGAAATGAATATATAACCTAGTAATAGTTCTATGTGGACACTGTGTCACAAATGTGCAGCAGGTGAACGACTGAGTCCATGTTCATGCAGCAGCAGCAGGAACATGGACGCGGTATGATTCTGATATTAAATGTTCATATCACAGACATGGCTGTGGCTGCACAAACTCAATATGAGCTCACTATTTTTAGAGTTTAAGCTTATCTTAGTGACAAATTATTCATGTAGTGCAGGGGTGTCCAAACTTTCTTCACAGCGGGCCGCATTGTATCCGATTTATCTGGTTTCCCAAATAGAGGTTCCTCTCCAAGCTGAGCACACGGTCCAGTCTGGCACAGATCGCGCAGTTACAGGTGTCCAGCAAAGAGCTGAGTGTGTAACGGCACTGTTTACGTGAGTGGGAGAAAAAATACCAACTTAAAATGGAAAGGTATTCATTATTCTATAACATATAATGTTATTTATGCCCATGAAGGTTCTTCTATTATGATTATCTGGTCCATATGGGGACAGTAACATGACTCCAGTGTACTAGTTTTAAAGTTTATTAGTTACTTTTCTGGCTATTCGCAGAATGCACCAAACCACGCCCTCATGTTGCTTCACTCCACCTCATATTATGGGACGACCACACCTTTTGTTTAGAATTCATCAAGTCATCAATTGCATAATTGTAAGATGCGACAAAATTAGCTCCGCAGCGCTAGTCTTAACGCTAAGTCCGGGGGCAAAATACAGCCCTATGTGTGTGTGCAGAGGCATCTGGCTGCAGACCACCCAGAAGACCTGTTTGGTAGTGGTACATCCCGGTGGAGACTGTGGACAGAGCTCTGCAGACCGTGTCACCTGTGGGAGGGAATTGTGCTAGATTCGGAATCAATCATATCTAGCTGAAGGATTCACCTGTTGGGCATGATTTAGGTTGTATGTGCTCTGTGTAAGAGCTTGTTTATTAAAGCATGTCTCTCCGCTCGGTCTGTCCCTGTCTGCCCCCCCATTTCCCCCCTCCTGTCCCTGTCTGTCCTCTGCAGGAGACGACGATGAGGAGGAGAGCGGGGAGGAGCGCCTGCCCTCCTGCTTCGACTACATCATGCACTTCCTGACGGTGTTCTGGAAGGTTCTGTTTGCTTTCGTGCCGCCCACAGAGTACTGGAACGGCTGGGCCTGTTTCTTGGTGTCCATCTCCCTCATTGGGGTGCTCACGGCCGTCACCGGGGACCTGGCCTCGCACTTCGGCTGCACCATCGGACTCAAGGACTCCGTGACTGCCGTGGTGTTCGTGGCTCTAGGGACCTCGGTTCCAGGTGAGGAGGACCTTGATGCTCATGTCTTTACACCAGACGTGAGAAACACAGACAACAGAGAAGCAGAATCAGAAGGGTTTTTTTGCCATTGTCAATGAACAAAATTCACAAACTTTGGAACTCTTTTCGGCATTAAGGTGCAACATGAAACACGGATCAATAATAAAAACAGCATATATGAAATCAAGAGGGCATGCGTTAAGAATCAAAATAAAAATAAAATAGGCATTACTATGTACACGAGAATTACAGATACATTTACAGTTGTAGTGCAGAAAGTGACAGTGCAGTGAGTGATGAATAGTTGCAGTTAAAGTGGCAGGTGCTAAGAAGTGTTCATGAGTCCAACGGCAGAGGGAAAGAAACTATTCTCCCCCTGTAGACGGACTCGTCCCAGTCTGAGATGAGCCCGATGAGGGTGGTATCGTCCGCAAACTTGATCAGTTTTACGGAGTTGTGGCTGGAGGTGCAGCAGTTTGTGTACAGGGAGAAGAGTGTGCTGATAGTCCGAGTGTCTGAGACATTCTTCCCCAGCCGCACGCACTGCCTCCGATCCGTCAGGAAGTCAGTGATCCACGTGCAGGTGGAGTCAGGCTGGGAGAGCTTGTCCTGGAGCAGAGCAGGGAGGATGGTGTTGAACTCAGAGCTGAAGTCCACAAACAGGATCCTGGCGTAGGTTCCCGGGGAGTCCAGATGCTGCAGGATGAAGTGGAGTGCCAGGTTGATTGTGTCGTCTACAGACCTGTTGGCTCTGTAGGTGAACTGCAGGGGGTCCAGCGGGGAGAAGGTGAAGGACTAGAGGTGGGGCAAGACCAGGCGTTCAAAATGACTTCATGACTACAGACGTCAGCGCGCACAGGCCTGTAGTCATTAAGTCCAGTGATCCGGGGCTTCTTGGGGACAGGGACAATGATGGACGACTTGAAACAGGCTGGAATGTGGCATGACGCCCAGGGAGGTGTTAAAAATGTCTGTGAAGACGAGGGTCAGCTCTCATTCGCGCAGTGTCTTAAGGTGGCAGGAGAGACACCGTCTGGTCCAGCAGCTTTTTGGGGTTGGATTTCCAAAATAGCCTGTTTAAAATCCTGTTCCTGAACTGAGAGAGTGGTGGGGAGGTGGGTGGGGGTAGCAGGGTTGGGTTGGCAGAGGTGGCCACCGTGGGGTGGTCACATCAAACCTGGAGTAGAAGGTGTTGAGTTACTTAGCCTGTCTTCGATTGTCTGCAGCAGGGGGGCTCGGGGCTTGTGGTTGGTGGAGGAGCCGGCGCCCCCTCCACACGGAGGCGGGGTTGTTTTGTCAGAGAACTGCTGCTTCAGACGCGTATTGTACTGTGATCTCGCTCGAGAAACCTCTTTGCTAAATCCATACTTCGCACCTTTGTAGCGCCCCCTATCTCCAGCCCTGTGCGCTGCCTCCTTCTGCTGCCTTAACTGCCTCAATTTAGGTGTGAACCAGGGTTTGTCATAGTTGAAAGTGACTTTGGTGTGTGTTGGTATGATGCTGTCCTCACGGAAATCGAATGTATGACGTCACAGTGTCCGTGTCCTCATCCAAACTATCTGTGGCAGCTCTGAAAACCTCCCAGTCTGTAAAGTCCACACATGTAACTCCTCCTCTGCCTCATTGGTCCACTTCTTAGATTTCCTCACTGCAGGTTTGGAGAGCTTCAGCCTCTGCATGTACGTGGGGATCAGGTGGACCATGGCGTGATCTGAAAAGCCGAGAGCAGCAGCGCGAGCCCACGGCGCGGAAGGCGTTACTGAACTGTTGTATAACAGTGATCCAACGTGTTCTGCAGGAAAAACTACAAAACTCTTTGAGAAAAAGTAGAAACCTCGGTGAGAACCACAGTGAAGTGGTGAAGTAGAGAGCGTTTCTCCAGGGAGTTGAGGAGCATCTGGATCTACAGGTAAGGGTCGTGAGATGGGGCTTCTAAGGTGGCAGTCGCCACTGCAGCAGCATCAGCAGTGTCCGAAACAGTCCCACTCCGAGAGGAGTGGAAGAAGGAGGAAAACGTGAACAGTAATGAACAGACACAGGCGAACTCAAATATGAAATATTACTGATAGGAAAAGTAGTCTTTAGCAGAGGATAGTGCTCAAGCTGCCATACTTCCCCCATAGTTGCTCCAGGGGAAAGTGTAGATCCTTTACACCCCAGCAAACACATTTGTAACAACATCTCTGAGAGGTGTGTTATGTGTACAGGGAGCAGAGATGATGTCAGGGGAATGCCAAGTTGCTTTGTGGAGCAAGTTCCTACTTTGTGAAGTGTTCACTGAAGATGGCAAATAAAACTGATTCTTATGATGTGGGTAGGGGCCCTCAGGGAAAATTTCGCTTAGGGCCCTCCTGAAGGCTTGGGCCAGCCCTGCTTATAAGGCTACCAACTACATTCAGAACATATTTTCCCTTTCTCGTTTTTTTTCCTTTTTTTTTCCTTTTTAAACAAAAGGAGCTTGGTGGCTAAACGCTCTACCTACTACGGTGCCATTAGAGACTCTTGGATGCCATGGAAGGTATTCTGAGAGCGAAGTGCTCTGTTTGGATGATTAGGTACTACACAGCATCTTTGAGGTGGATGGGGCCAGGTCATTTATGGCTTTGTAAGTCAGGAGGAGGATTTGGATTTGATTCTAAACTCAACAGGGAGCCAGTGAAGAGACTCGAGCACCGGCGTAATGTGCTCTCTTCTTTTAGTTCCTGTTGGTCATCTTGCTGCTGCATTATGAAACAGTTGAAAACTTTTTATGGAGCTTTTAAGACGCGCTGGGCAGGGAGTTACAGTAGCCTAATCTAGATGTTACAAAATGCATGGATAAGCATTGCATTTTGTAGAACTGGCGGCTACATTGACATTGTTCAGTGTGACTATCTGCTCAGATAAAGAGGCTTGTAGATGTTTAGGGCCTTTTTCGGGGTTAAGAAGCAGATAATTAAGTGTCTTCCAGGTTTTCATATATTGGACACAAGCACCAAGTCTGTGCTTGATCGGTCTGATCGGGTTTCGGGTTTCATTGATAAATACAGCTGTGTGTCATCTGCATAGCAGTGGAAGTTAATGCTATGCTTTCTGATGTGACCTAAAGGCAGCATATAAAGAGTAAACAGAATTGGACGAGTACTGAACCCTGTGGAACACCATAGGTTACTTTAGAACAGGGTGAGGAGCTCTGGTTTACGCCAACAAACTGGTACCTATCCGATAGGTAGGATTTAAACCAGCTGAGGGCGGGGCCTCTGACACCTACATAACTGACTGCACATTTGAAGGACTGTGGAACATAACCGCTTTCTAATGAAGTACTTATTATGTTAAGAATGGAATCTATAATTAGGGGAAGAATGTCTTTGAGGAGTCTGCTTGGAATCGGGTCTAGAAAACAAGATGACGTTTTAGAGGACATAATGGCTGAAGTTCTCTCTGCTTGATCAACAGCAGTGAACCTTTCTAGTGTTACTGATGGATTTAAATGGGACAGACAAATAACATTACTTTGGTACTTGGTGTTTCTACTTATTGGTTAGACTTGGCGGTTGCTGGGTAGATTGTGTCCTGCTTTGGAGGAATAATGAGGACTTGACAGGAATATGATCTGCAGTGTTTTATAAAAAAAAAAAAACATCTGCACGCTGTCTACATCCTAAAGCTGGAAGCACTGCTCTGATTGGAAAAAGCAGTTCTAAAGCTGTGTAAGCTTGCTTAAATCCGTGCATGTCAAGAGTAAAGTAGTAGAATCCACCCGATACCCAGATGTATCAATATTGTACATACAGTAATTCTGAGTGACATATCGAACCACATTTTCCATTCCTAATTATCGTTGGTGATCTTTGGTAGGGAGTGTACATCCAGAGAGTTTACGCCTGCTGCACTCACAGCTGAGTGTTTTATGGAAATGTCTGCAGCTGTTTCGGGCCGGTTTGTTCTATTCTTCCTCTCAGTGAAAGCCTGACATTAGGCCCTGTGTTCTGCTCTTCTTTCGATTGCGCCATTCATCATGCTGTTGCCGTAGGAACCAGGTAATATGGTGCAGACAGAGAGTGCGTTTTGCGTCACGGGTCCGGCTGGTGGGACCGACAGCCTGCACCACACAGGACGGAAAAAAATCATGTTCAAACTCTTCTTGAATTTTGATTTGTTTTTATTATTTTATTTACAAAACAGTGACAATAGTGAGGACAAAAAGAACAAACACAGCAAAAGACAGACAACAACACAGACATTAGACAAATAGAGCAGGTGATTGTGTGTGTGTGTGTGTGTGTGTGTATGTGTGTGTGTGTGTGGTGTGTGTGTGTGTTCACAATGCTACCATATATTGTCGTACATGTAGATATAGTCATATTTGATATGGTATATATCATTAGATACCTCTACCCATTGTCATTGTATATATATATATATATATATATATATATATATATATGTGTGTGTGTGTGTGTGTGTGTGTGTGTGTGTGTATATATGTACATATATATATGTATATATGTACATATATATATACATACACACACACACACACATACATACATACATACATACAGTACATATACGTGTCTGATCATCTCCCCCCGCATCATTCCTGCCTATACTTTTTTTTCTTTTCTTTCTGTGTCATGTTTAGTGTCTAAGGTGCATTAAAAGAGGACATTTTACGAGCGTCTCCACTTGGGACAGAGATGGTGTCCCAAGGAGACCACCTCTCGTCGGTCCTGCCTGAGTGTCTTTCGGTGTGTGTACATTTCCCTTACTAAACTGTGGTGCATTAAAAACACAGGAAATGAAGGGGGGGGTGTTAGTATTTTAGGGACAACAGCCGTGACAACGATAGTGATGGTAATATTCAAACTCTAGTCATCATAATTGCGTTTGTGCCGCTCACAGTCACCTACAGCGGCTTAGACAACACTGCCATGTCCATGATGTCATTGCTTTGAATGGAATGTACCACAGTATGGCATTAGACTTATCTATGTTCATGGAGACAAGCAGGTGAGAGATGTGGATCAGCGGCTGAGGGACCCCAGCTTCAGCTGCAGCAAAGACAAGAGAGGGGAAACACAACAAAAGCCTGTAAACACGCGCTGGTTCTGCAGTAAAACTGCGTGGAATGTAAAAACGTGCACAGTTGGGCACAGATTAGGCTCTTGCTAATCAGGGAGGGCCCTAGACAGGGAGGGCCCTTAAGAGCTCTGTTACAAAATAATGAAGGGACTATTCTGGGTCGGGGAGGTTCGGACAGGATCGTGCACAGGTTTGGTTCAGGTTGGATCATTTGGACCAATCTAAACTCCAGCGCGCTCCAGAAGCTTTTCTCTGCGTTGGGTCACGGTCACAGCGTAGACTGAGGAAGAGCACCGGAATAGTGCACATGCTCGTGCACGGGAGCACACAGCTTCAAACGCACGTGCTGAGAATAAGGCAATGTGCAGTGCGCTACTAAGCTCTAGAAATTAGGTATTTTTGAGCAATAATAACAACTGCAATTTTAAAAATGAATACGTTTAATGCCATGCTATGGTAGGGCACCCGGTAGGGCACAAGGTAGGGCACCCGGTAGGGCACCCTCCACCATAAAAGTTATTATTATTGGTGTTTCAGAGTGAGCTGGTGTGGTATGATCACTGCACCAACACCAAACATTTCTTTCCCTTTAACTCAGTGGAATGTGCATACAGTAAGACGAGAGGTGGGAGTGCATCCCACCTTTGGAGGTCTTCTTCAGAGCCCTGAAGAATCACACTCCACTTGACTACTTAGTGGCTTGTATGGTACCTTTTTTATTTATACAGGGAATAATTAGCGACCAAAAAGGAAATATGTTTTGTACAAGGTAAAAGAAGGAGATGCTAACTTCCACCTGTCGTTCCCTGTGTCAGGTTACACTAGGTCAAATTCGGGGGAATTTTCACAGACTAGACTATAAACACGTCACACAAAAAACATGGTCTACATTTGGAATTGTTACAATTTAGCTGAAGTTCCTGGGTAAATGTCAGTTTAATCCCTCACGTTCCTGGGTAAAATGAATCCTGTCTGAATGGGGCTTATGTACACATTAGTGGAACATATTTCATTTTCAAAGTTCAAAATTTCCTCTTAAAAATGGCACATTGGTGATACAAACTTGGGTTTTTAGGAAGGATTCAGCTTCAGAACACCATATCTCTAAGGGAGTGCCCCGCCGCCCCGCGGAGGAAGCTCATTTCAACCTCTGCGTCGTCCCCAAAGCTCGTGACCATAGGTGGAAGCAGAGCAGTCCGATACGAGTCCCAGTGGTATATGTGCAACTGAAACTGGTTTGAGTCCCAGTGGTATATGTGCAACTGAAACTGGTTTGAGTCCCAGTGGTATATGTGCAACTGAAACTGGTTTGAGTCCCAGTGGTATATGTGCAACTGAAACTGGTTTGAGTCCCAGTGGTATATGTGCAACTGAAAACTGGTTTGAGTCCCAGTGGTATATGTGCAACTGAAAACTGGTTTGAGTCCCAGTGGTATATGTGCAACTGAAACTGGTTTGAGTCCCAGTGGTATATGTGCAACTGAAACTGGTTTGAGTCCAGTGGTATATGTGCAACTGAAACTGGTTTGAGTCCCAGTGGTATATGTGCAACTGAAACTGGTTTGAGTCCCAGTGGTATATGTGCAACTGAAACTGGTTTGAGTCCCAGTGGTATATGTGCAACTGAACTGGTTTGAGTCCCAGTGGTATATGTGCAACTGAAACTGGTTTGAGTCCCTCAACCCAAATTATTTCAGTTGCACCGATCACAATGCAGTGTCCTTGCCGGGCCCAAGCAGCAGTAAAAGGTCTGGATGTTCCAGTCCGAATGCGTTTCAGGAGCTGCAGGACGGGCCGCGGCGGGACGGGCCGCGGCGGGACGGGCCGCGGCGGGACGGCGGCCGCCGGCGGGACGGGCCGCGCGGGACGGGCCGCGGCGGGACCGGCCGCCGCGGGACGGGCCGCGGCGGGACGGGCCGCGGCGGGACGGGCCGCGGCGGGACGGGCCGCGGCAGGGGTTAATGTTTGTCAAATTATGTCTTTCTTTTGATTACTTTAATTTCCAAATATTTCAAATGTATTCTCCTAAAATAATTTTTGAATGTTGAAATGTTAACTCTTGTTTTTTCTCTCGTAGTGGCCGCAGTTTCAGATTTTTGACCGTATATATCGTATACTTATATTTATATACACATATATACAAAAACATAGCTGTATAGGTGGCCAATGTTTTGCTCTACAAGAAAATATTGGAATTGTTATTTTGAAGTTTGAATGTATCACCTACCATACACTCACAGTTTGTGAGATACTTGAACCTCAACCAAGACGTTCAGCGGTCCGTTTAAGGCCTTTTTCGGTGGACTGCAGAGTGATCACGCTTGGGGAAATGTCCAGATACAGATTTTGCCCACGTCACACTTACTTACCCTTCTGAAGTACTGTAACCCAGGCGTGTGTGTTTCAGATACATTTGCCAGTAAAGTAGCAGCCATCCAGGACCAGTACGCAGACGCCTCCATCGGGAACGTGACGGGCTCCAACGCGGTCAACGTGTTCCTGGGCATCGGCGTTGCATGGACCATCGCCGCTGTGGCCTGGCGATCCAAAGGCCAGGCTTTCCGCGTGGACCCGGGGAACCTGGCCTTCTCCGTGACCCTGTTCACCATCATGGCGTGTGTGTGTGTGTGCACGCTGCTGTACCGGCGCAGGGCCTCGGTGGCGGGGGGCGAGCTGGGAGGACCCCGGACTTGTAAGATCCTCACCTGTCTGTTGTTCGGCTCACTCTGGCTCATCTACATCCTCCTGGCGTCACTGGAGGCCTACTGCCATCTACCGTCCTTTTAGAGACCTACAACCTACAACCAACGTGAACAGAGAGCGCAGGAAGGACGAGAGGCTGAAGAAACACACTCAATTATCCTTCTATTTGTTGATCGTACTGGGTCTTTCCACGGAGCAAAGACTCACATTTAACATATTTGGGGCACTAGATTTTCATAACGAGTGTTTCTTCTCTACATCCACACTGACAGATTTGTTTTCTGAACTTAATTAAGAAGAATTAAGAAAGAATAGAAAGTTTCTATTTTCCGAAACATCATTTTGGAGAGAGCTCAAAAACACGACCGTTAAACCCTATAAACCTCCAAACAAACTTGTTCTTATCAGAATCAGAATCAGAAAGAGTTTATTGCCATTGTCAATGAACAAACTTCACAGACGTAGGAACTTATCTCGGCCTTAAGGTGCAACATAAAACACTGAGCAATAATAAAACAACATATATTCAATCAAAAAGGTCATGCGTTAAGAAACAATTTAAAATAACTATACAATAAAAATAACATCACAATTTGCTGTCTCTAAAACATGCTGATTCAAATCATCCTCATCATCACTGGGCTCCACAGAATTCCACTCTCATTCTGGTTTGACATCTAGAACTGATTTGATGTCATAGATCACGTCTATATTTTACCATTATAACCTTGACCCAAACATAAAAAGAGTTGCAAAAACAGATATCTCCCTGTTGAAAAATCGTCCAAAAGATTTGATCAAGAAGGCATGAAATAATATTTTGATTGCTGTAAAATAAGTTAGGCTTGTGGAAACATTATACAAAGGGTAAACGGAACTCTCCGGCTTTAAAGGACACATATTATGCTAAATTGACTGTTCTCACATTGTTCCTCATCACAATCTCAGCTGGAGCACGTTTAGCTTCATTCACACTGGTCTGATGAATCCTGGTTAGAAAGTCCTCTCCTTCTGAGCCTCAAAGAGTTCCGGATGTGTGAGGTCATAGGTTGAGATTGGAGTTCTCCTGTGCTGTTTTTAGGTCCATTCGTCATCACAGACTTGTTCTGAGCGTGTCCCAATCCCAATCACTTCCAGTGACCAGCAAAAGTATTCAACCCCTGGAAATGTTGCTCATTTTGTCACGATCACAAACTTAAATAAATGGTATTGCATTTTTTTTTTTTTTTGCTAAACGGAGACACAAAGTGTCTGAAGTGGAAGGAAACGTGTACATGATTTCCAGATTTAGTTTTAAACTGAAAAGTGGGCAAAAGTATTCGGCCGCTCTGAGCTGCACTTTGCATCTGTCAATCATGCACATCACTCTGTGTTACTCTTTCACAAAAAATACCAATACTTTTATTTAAGTTTGTGGCTGTGATGTGACAAACGGTAAAATGTCCAGGAGTATGAATACTTTTTTCAAACCATTGTATGTAATTCCATCTGCTGCCAGTAGATGAGGCCAAAAGTCATTTTCTCAACATGTGAAAAGACAGAGTAACATGAAGTCAGAAGGTTTTAAAATGTATGTTCAAAGGTCAATAACAATAGAAATAATGCATCATTTGTCCTTTAAAGTATGTCAGGCACACGAGAGGTTTGAGCACCTTCCATCTGGAGGTTCAGACTGTTTGTGTGTGAGACCCCCTTAACGGCCCCTTCAGGGAGGAAACATGCCCGTGTGGATGTAGAGGCACAAGAACACAGAGATTATGGATGGTTCCAGACCAGGTCGGATGGTCCTACAGTGCAGCCTGTGAGCGAGGGACCAAAGGGGCCCTGTGCTGGACATCTACTGCCAAACCCGCCCCCCCTGTGGCCTGCTGAGGAGCCTGACTCCCGCACTCCAGGATAAACCTCTTTTTTATTTTGGTTTGATTCCACTGTGCAAGTCTTTCTGCCTCCCTGGTTTTTGGCCTTACAATGCCCCCGTAGAAATCCTCATGTCATGTATCGGTCTAGACCCCTCCTCTCCACCGATCTGCCGCCAACTTTTCATTTAGCAAACTTTTCAATGGCGTCACGTGTTGATGTTGTTACTGTAATTGTAAGAAAAGTGGCTACGGCAACGCCGTGCTTGGAAGAACCGGACTCTTGGGGAAGAAGCAGCACTGTGCACTACATATTGTGAAGTTTATTGTTTACACTACACATGAAGGACGGATTCAAAGGAAGGACGTCGTGGAAAACAGAATTATTGAGGACAAATCAAAACGTCGAGCAGCGGTTAAGTGTGTGTTTCTAGGGTGTGAGAAAACACGATTCTTTGTGTTAAATCTCCCTGCATTTTTGGAATGACAAATGAATCCAAGCGCGTGAAAGCAGCTCCGAGGGGCGTGGCGGGCGGAGGACACACAGCTGTACAATGTGTGTGTGTGATTTGCCATTTCAAATCAGAAATCAGTTTACAGTGCACGTTTTAAACTGGGAGAATCCTATCGGTTTTTTCCCCCAAACAGAGGTTTACAGAGGACATTCGAGATCTTGCCATTTGAGAATTGCAACACGAGATTGGATTGTGATCTTTTGTGCAGCACACAGAGCCACAGAGCACCAGAGTTCTGCTTAGAAGCACTTTTTCTAAACCCATTGTTTTGTTTATCGGGTTCAAACGTTGAGTTGCTTTTCGAAAATTGTACACGCGTGCTGTAAGATGAAATTCACTCATTTCCGGTCACAATCAGTCAAGGAACAGATAAGCAGAGTGAGGGCCAGTTGTCTGTGTGTGTTTGTTGCAGTTAGGGCTGCGACCGTCCAAGAGCATCGTTGGACCCGACGACTAGTTGTGCTTCTGTTGTGCTTTGAGCCTTTTTAAAATATTATCAACCAAAAAAAGGTTGAAATATGGTGACTTAAGATTTCTATACAGATGATTTACTAAGAGTGTATTTTTGATGAAAATGGCAAATAGTTTATTCTTCTTTTGTTATAAAAAATGTCTTTTGAAATGTGTTTTAGAATTTTTATAGTCCAGGCAGAAATGATTAAGATATCAAGATATATTTACAAATATTTTATTATAGTCACGATTAGTCGATTAATGGTTGCAGCCCTAATTGCAACAATCAACAGCTCGGTTCATTTTAGGGACAGTTCACTGCACTAAACCACAGTGTACAAGCTGTCCACAGCAGAAATACATACATTTGTGTTTATGATATTGTAGTATTAGGAGTATTGTGTGTAGTGCCAGAGCCCTGTTCAATGAGCCCATTCTCTCAAAGATCTGATATAAGAACATTTATCTTATAGAATAATAATAATAATAATAATAATAACAACAATATACTTGTATCTGCAGTTCTGACCATGAGCTCACAAAGTGCTTTTCATAAACATATCCAATCTTATTTTTTGTCTTTGTAAATGTACTTATACATTGTTTTGTGCTCGTGCGTGCCCTGACCTTCTCCTTTTGCCACTGGCCGGTTTATTAGGTACACCTGTTCAAACGTCCTGATGTAGCGCTCGCACCCACCGACTTCTTCTATTGGCCAGTCCAAACCGAAACCAGAAACATGTCACGTGATTCATTTCAATTCATGAGCATTTGAACATTTGGACCAATCGTATTACCAGTGGGCGTGTCTATGTACAGTATGTGTTGTATGTGTGAGAGAGGGGCTGGAGGGCGAGCGAGGAGGTCTCATTGGTTGCTGGTGCATGTCCCATGTTACAGACTTGTTGGTGTTGATGGAAATGTGCTCGTACAGAGTCAAGTATTTTGAAATATTGAAGATGAAATGAACTATGATATAAATGTTTACAGAGACCAAACTCTCCTCTTTTGTTTTTGGTTACTCACATACAATAAAACTTGTCAAATGGAACATGTTCAGTCGTTTTATTTTGCTTCCAAGTGGTGTTTCAGATCTGGTTCAGGGAGACGTTGCTGCACCTTTGCTGACTCCGAAGCGGGCAGGAGCGGGCAGTAGCTGGCAGGGGCGGCAGGGGCGCGCAGGGGCGGGCAGGGGCGGGGGCGCGGGCAGGTGAAGGCAGGGGGGCAGGGGCGCCAGGGGCGGGCAGGGCGCGCAGGCGGGCAGGAGCGGGCAGGGGCGCGCAGGGCGGGCAGGGGCGGCAGGAGCGCGCAGGGCGGGCAGGAGCGGGCAGGAGCGCGCAGGGCGGGCAGGGCGGGCAGGGGCGCGCAGGGCGGGCAGGGGCGGGCAGGAGCGCGCAGGGGCGGGCAGGAGGCGGCAGGAGCGGGCAGGAGCGGGCAGGGGCGGGCAGCGGGGCGCAGGGGCGGGCAGGGGCGGGCAGGAGAAGGCAGGGGCGGGCAGGAGCGCGCAGGGCGGGCAGAGTGGGCAGGGGCGGCAACGGGCGGCAGGGGCGGGCAGGTGAAGGCAGGGCGGGCAGGGGCGCGCGAGGGGCGGCAGGGGCGCGCAGGGGCGGGCAGAGCGCGCAGGCGGCGGCAGGAGCGGGCAGGAGCGCGCAGGGGCGGGCAGGAGCAGTGGGGGCCTCAGCACTCAGGACCAGGTTCAGCAGTGCTTGGGACCGAGCTCCAGACCTTGAGCTCGGCCTGGTCAGGACCTGAGCGGGAGGAAGTGACCTTTAGTGCAAGAAATCCTCTCAGGCACAAGGAGACGTGCCAACTCTTCTAAAAGGAAAGAAAACACATTCAAGTACTTGAGTAGCATATTGTACAGTGTAAGTCTTTACTCGAGTAAAAGAGTTGTCCATGATAGACCCAGTGAAGGAGGTGGAGTAGCAATATTTATAAAATCTTGTTTTACTGCAACTGCAAATACCAAAGTTTTGAATACATAGGCCTAGAGGTGGGTTTGGCTTTAAATACTGGGAAAATGACAGTTGTAGGTTTTATCGTCCTCTGCACCTGTGGGGGCGCTAGAGGACTTCTTTACCTTCCACTTTGGATCATTCTGAGTTACTTGTTTTAGGTGACATGAACATCGATCGGTCCAAAACATCTGACAGTCTAAAAATCTATTGTAATGAATTAAACCTCACACAACTTAATACTGCTCCCACCCGACCGGACCCTAAAGACCCACTTAAAGCAACATTACTGTGACATCGTCTTGAACAAGCCCTCAGAATCACCAATGTAGTATTCAATCCAAATCAAGTATAACTGTTAAAAGGTCCTATAAGCATTTTAATGAGCATTTCGGTCTGATCTGTTCTATAGTGACATTGATTTGACCAATTCCAGAACCCAACACAGCACTGGACTTTTTCATCAAAACATTTACTGCTATTACTGATAATCACGGCCCTCTTAAAAGAGTCAGGGTCAAAAATAAGAATAATCCCTGGTTCTGTCCAGACATCGCTGCATTATTCCGTGAACGTGACAAAGCCTGGACAGAAGTCACGGCAACCAAATCAGCAGCAGATTGACAGCAGTTTTGTCATAAGCGTTTGTAAAGCCAAAGTATCTTACTACGCCAATACTTCACAGGACAATTCTGATGGCAAACGGTTTCTTCTTCATAGCAAAATTCTACTCCCTCTTTACCAAATGAAATAATTAAAGATTCAATTAGTCTCACAAAAAAAATATATATTTGTGATGCGTTTCAACACCATCCTCCCTGCTCTGCTCCAGGACAAGCTCTCCCAGCTCAACGTTTCTGACTCCACCTGCAGGTGGATCACTGACTTCCTGACGGATCGGAGGCAGTGCGTGCGGCTGGGGAAGAATGTCTCAGACACTCGGACTATCAGCACAGGAGCTCCACAGGGCTGTGTACTTTCCCCTCTGCTCTTCTCCCTGTACACAAACTGCTGCACCTCCAGCCACGACTCCGTAAAACTCATCAAGTTTGCGGACGACACCACCCTCATCGGGCTCATCTCGGACGGGGATGAGTCTGTCTACAGGAGGGAGATGGACCGACAGGCAGCCCCCCTCACTATGACAAACTCCCCCATCACCACCAAGTTGAAGCCCACCATCAGCTCCCTCATCAAGAAGGCCCAGCAGAGGATGTACTTTCTGCGGCAGCTGAGGAAAGCCAAGCTGCCAGCGCAGATGATGGTGCAGTTCTACACGGCCATCATTGAGTCCATCCTCACCTCCTCCATCACCGTGTGGTACGCTGGAGCCACAGCCAGGACAAACAGAGACTACAGCGCCCTCTACTGGAGCCACAGCCAGGGACAAAACAGAGACTACAGCGCCCTCTGCTGGAGCCACAGCCAAGGGAAAAATAGAGACTACAGCGCCCTCTGCTGGAGCCACAGCCAGGGACAATCACAGAGACTACAGCGCCCTCTGCTGGAGCCACAAGCCAGGGACAAACAAGACTACAGCGCTCTGCTGGGCACGCCAGACAAACAGGACTACAGCGCCCTCTGCTGGAGCCACAGCCAGGGACAAACAGAGACTACAGCGGCATTGTGCGTTCTGCTGAGAAGGTGATCGGCTGCAGACTTCCATCTCTGCAGGACCTGTACGTCTCCAGGGCTCTGGGACGAGCAGGTCGGATCACAGCTGACCCTTCTCACCCTGGACATGGTCTATTCTTCTTGTGTACGTAGTAATGCTTATTTTTGTTTTATACTATAGTAATTTTAAATTGTTTCTTAATGCATGCCCTTTTGATTTCATATATGTTGTTTTTATTATTGCTCAGTGTTTTATGTTGCACCTTCATGCCGAGGCAAGTTCCTATGTTTGTGAATATTGTTCATTGACAATGGCAATAAACCCTTTCTGTTTTCTGATTCTGGTTTAATCAGCACTTTGTTGACTCTGGAAATATCTTTGATGCTGCTGCTCCATCTGTTGGTGCTACCCAAATACATGAAAATAGACCTGATGATCAAGTATTTTCCCTTAAGCCCTTTACACAGTATGAAGTATTAAATATGTTGCTCTCTATAGATATCCGTCTATATAATTTCCGTCCAATCTCCAATCTGCCTAGCCAAACTCTTGGAGAAGCTAATAAATAACCAGGTGAGGCTTTCTTAACCATATATTCAATTTTAAATTGTTGCCAGGACATAGTACTATCACAGCTGCTCCCAAAGTTCTAAATGATATTGCTCTTGCATTGGACAGCCATGAGGAATGTGCTGCTGTTTTTGTTGCTTTGCCAAAGGCCTTTGATTCAGTAGATCATTGTATTCTCTTGGAGCGTCTGGATGCTATTGGGTTTGATACCAATTCTCGAAGGTGGTTTTCAGATTACCTTACAAATAGAGCTCAAGCCGTTTCTGCTGATGGGTTCAATCTGAATTTTCTTATTTTAACAATGGTGTTCCTCAAGGGTCTGTCATTGGACAGCTACTAACTACAATATATATTAACTCAATTGGCAATAATCGAAAATCATAGTAGCATCCATTTCTATACAGATGAAATGATTCGATATGCTAGGACACCTTCTGCTGCACAAAGTGGATTTTCACTCAATTCAACAACACTGTGTCAATTTACAATTGTTAATGAATTCAAATAAAACAAAATGTAAAACATTTCTCTATTCTTACACTCGGTAATATGATTGAACAAGTACCCTATTATACTTACCTGGGCATCTGGATCGATGATAAACTCTTTCAACAAATGCGTACAAGAGCTGACAAATCATCTTAAAGCCAGATCATCATTCTTCCAACCACAGTTGTTCCAGCAGCTTGATTTTTCTTGTGAATAGTGAGCTCTTTGAAAAATGTATCACGTTTGACAGACAAAAAATGGTTTGGAGGAAGTTCTGTTTGATATGGTGACAAAGTTACCTTCTCTTTCCCAATTATTTTTTATATGTATAATGGAATAGTTATCCCGATTATTAATGCAGTTATTTATAACGTCCGCCACTGTTTGGGGGGTTGCCAGGCACCAGCGAACTTGCGACCACAGCTCCGAGCAGCCGCATAGACAATGGACCACATGGTCCACATGGTCCATGTCCCCAGCCTCCCCTGGGATCTCCAAGCTCTACTGGAGGTGTGAGTTGAAGACCCCGCTGACAGAGGGCTCCGCCAGATGTTTCCAACAAACTCTCACAATGCGCTTGGGCCTGCCAAGTCTGTCCGGCTTCCTCCGCCGCCAGCGGATCCAACTCACCACCAGGTGGTGATCGGTTGACAGCTCCGCCCCTCTCTTTACCCGAGTGTCCAAGACACGCGGCCGGAGGTCAGATGACACAACAACAAAGTCGATCATTGACCTCCGGCCTAGGGTGTCCTGGTGCCACGTGCACTGGTGGACACCCTTGTGCTTGAACATGGTGTTCGTTATGGACAGTCCGTGACTAGCACAGAAGTCCAATAACTGAACACCGCTCGGGTTTAGATCGGGGGGGCCGTTCTTCCCAATCACCCCTCTCCAGGTGTCACTGTCGTTGCCCTTGGGCATTGAAGTCCCCCAGTAGAACAACGGAGTCCCCGGGTCGGTGCACTGTCCAGTACCCCTCCCAGGGACTCCAAGAAGGCCGGGTACTCTGCACTGCTGTCGGCCAACATTGAGAGCGTGTCCCCAACCCGAAGGCGTAGGGACCCTCTCGTTCACTGGGGTGAACTCGTGTTGTGCCTGGCCGGGCCCCAAGAGGAAAGACCTGGCCACCAGACGTTTAGCCGTTTAGCACCCACCCCAGGCCTGGCTCAAGGGTTGGGCTCCCGGTAACGCCAGTCCGAGCAACGCAACTGGTTGCATTTTTCTTGTATTCATAAGGGGCTTCTGAACCGCTCTTGGTCTGACCCGTCACCTAGGACTTGTTTGCCTTAGATGATCCTACCAGGGATATCCGACAACATATCTCCTCGAATCAAAAGCATTGTTGGTAATCTAAAAATGTGGCTATATAAATTGGAAGAAAATGCCATAACGAATGGAGAAGAGTGCTATTGGTCTGGGGTTGTTAATGTGGTTGATTGGAAAAAACCCAGAATAACAATTACACGCTACGTACAGGCGGAGGGCAGCACATGCCCGAAAACTTCGAAAAGCATAGAAGAGCCAAGCTATGGGGGTGTCAGCACTGGATATTCATACATTTGGGTTTTTAAACGGGCTGCAATTTCTTTGTTGTTGCTTCTCTGGGATTTGTCTTCATGCAAGAATCTCTTTGGGTTTGGAGCCATGACCGGGGACACTGGTCAGCAGGACTTGGGGAGTGGTCTGCGAGCCACATTTGACCATGGATCAAGTTACAATCTGGACAATAAAAGATTTTTTGCATTCAGTTTGAGTTTCATCTTCTTCATTAAAACCATCATAAAACCCGCCTCCTCAGTAACATGTGATTAAAACCGCTCCTTTGTAAATGTGATTCACTGTAAACCCACTCCTCTGTAACATGTGATTCACTGCAAAACCCGCCTCCTTGTAACATGTGTGTAAAACCCGCTCCTCTGTAACATGTGATTCAGGGTAAAACCCGCCTCCCTGTAACATGTGATTCACTGTAAACCCGCTCTGTAACATGTGATCACTGCAAACCCGCCTCCTTTGTAACATGTGATTCACTGTAAACCACCTCCTCTGTAACATGTGATTCCGCCTAAAACCGCCTTCTGTAACATGTGATTCACTGCAAAACCCGCTCCTCTGTAAATGTGTAAACAGTGATTCAGGGTAAAACCCGCCTCCTCTGTAACATGTGATTCAGGGTAAAACCCGCCTCCTCAGTAACATGTAAACTGATCCTCTGTAACATGTGATTCACTGCAAAACCCGCCTCCTCTGTAACATGTGATTCAGGGTAAAACCCGCCTCCTCTGTAACATGTGATTCACTGCAAAACCCGCCTCCTCTGTAACATGTGATCACTGTAAAACCCGCCTCCTCTGTAACATGTGATTCACTGCACAAACCCGCCTCCTCTGTAACATGTGTGTAAAACCCGCCTCCTCTGTAACATCACTGTAAAACCCGCCTCCTCTGTAACATGTGATTCACTGTAAACCGCTCCTCTGTAAACTCTGTCATGGATTCACTGTAAACCCGCTCCTCTGTAACATGCGATTCACTGTAAAACCCGCCTCCTCTGTAACATGCGTAAATTCACTGTAAACTGTAAAACCCGCCTCCTCTGTAACATGCGATTCAGGGTAAAACCCGCTCCTCTGTAACATGCGATTCACTGTAAACCCGCCTCCTCTGTAACATGTGATTCACTGTAAAACCCGCCTCCTCTGTAACATGCGATTCACTGTAAACCCGCCTCCTCTGTAAATGCACTGTTCGCTCTCTGTAAATGCGATTCAGGTAAAACCCGCCTCCTCTGTAACATGTGATTCACTGTAAACCCGCTCCTCTGTAACATGTGATTCACTGTAAACCCGCCTCCTCTGTAACATGTGATTCACACTGTAAACAGTAAACCGCCTCCTCTGTAACATGCGATTCACTGTAAACCCGCCTCCCTGTCTGTAAACATAAACGCTCTCTGTTGATTCACTGTAAACCCGCCTCCTCTGTACATGTGATTCAGGGTAAACCGCCCCTCTGTAACATGTGATTCACTGTAAACCCGCCTCCTCTGTAACCACTGTAAACCCCCTCCTTTAACATGTGATTCACTGTAAACCCGCCTCCTCTGTAACATTGATTCACTGTAAACCCGCCTCTCTGTAACATGTGATCACTGTAAACCGCCTCTAACGTGTTCCTGTCTGTACTTGTAACATGTGATTCACTGTAAACCCGCCTCCTCACTGTAACATGTGATTCACTGTAAACCCGCCTCCTCTGTAACATGTGATTCCTGTAAACCCGCCTCCTCTGTAACATGTGATTCACTGTAAAACCTTCAAGGTGCCTAAATGCGAGTATCTCATGGAGAATGTTGGCAGTTCTGTGTTCAGGTCAAACATTGGTTTACTGAAAATGATTTATTCAAAATTGTGTTAATTTACTTTAAAGTTTGTGTAATAAAACTGGGCAATTAGTCATTCCACTTTGTAGGTTTATTATCCAACATTCCATCATATACAGAATATCCACCATAAAGAACCATGAATAGTATTCCCTTTTAGTCATACATTCGTACAGTGTTGACGCTTGATGCAGCCTTGATCTCAGCCGTTTGTGTTAAAAAAGTTTTTGAACAAACTTTACTGTGAAGCTGTGGAAAATACCTGGAAAAACAAGCATGCATTCTCTTTATTTTGAGTGTTCTCAAGACTCACGGTACCTGTAAACTACCCAGATAGAAACTAACATACAACTACACAGAAGACCAATGAAAATATAGCTACAGAAATATTTATCTACAGTTATAAGTCTAAATTTTAAAGGGTACATACAAACTACCTTCCCGGTCATTGTGTCATCTTGAGATCTTAGTGGTTTCGTAAAGATATTGTACATGTACTAAATATTTATAAACCCTAATTACATCATATTGCAGAATCTGAACTGCAAAGAAACGCTGACTTAGAGTCCAAAGCAAATGTTGAAAATGTGAGCGTACACATTTATAATTGGTAACATGACATTTAGAATGGTCAAAAGTGCATTTGATTAAACATAATAGGGAGGAGTACCATATAAGAGCCTGACCTGGGAGTAGCCGGGTCGGGGCTAGAGCTCGAGGAATGTACCAGTATACACTCAAAAAAAGAAATATCTGCTTCGAAGGACTTGAATCAAAAACCGTTAACCCAGTTTTACTTGAAACAATATACTAAATCTGCCAATATGTGCCATATTCTTACCCCATTGGCAAAAAGATTGGTTTGAAATCAGAAGCAGAAGCAATGAATTGAACCAAGTCTGATACTGTAATCTACCAACATTATGCGAGTAGTTTAGACTAAAATAAAAGATTCTAAATCCAAGTCATTTCAACTGAAGTAGATATTCCTTGTCTTGTAGTGTACTTTAGTGTTCAAAGTGACAACAAAACTGCCACAGAAACCGCAGTATATTCAGTCAAATACAATATTCCTTATTGAGCACTGTATAATTGTATAATTATGTTTTATCGTAGGGTTGTTCAGACACACGCTCATGTCTCCAGCTCTAGTGGTCAGTAGTACAATGACTGGTATACATACATATGATAAAGTAGACAGAGCATTACTAAAGCCATTATTGATGCGACCCACATCACCGATACATTTGGTAAAAATACTCCCGCTTTAGTCATGACATTTAGCCTTAATCTCCACGTGCCATCGTGACCTGTTCATTCAATATTAATAGAAACTAATTCTTTAGAAACATTGCATATTCGGACAAATTGACTACACTGCAAAAAAAAAAAAAAAAAAAATCAAATAAAAATCATATAAAAATGTTCTTGTAAATTTAAAACACATCCAAATAGCTAGATGAAAAAGACTTTAGAAATATTTTAAGTCAAATTAGTTATGCAACTTCATCTGGTTCAATGCCATTCTGTGGAACATTCCAGACAAAACTATTTCCATGGAGACGAGCAGGTGACAGATCCTCAACCAGAAAAGCTGCATCTTTAAGAAATCTTATTTGATTCATGGATCATTTAGTTTGGAACCATTTTCAAAAGACCTTTAACGCCCACTAGTGATGCACCAATCCAGGTTTCACAGTTCTGAGACAGATAGCGATCATTTGTCATTGATTGATATTGGGTATCCACGGATACAATGATTTATCACTTCTGCCGTAAATTATAACATATTTATTCTTCACATAAGTATGGAACTGCATTGTTCAAACTATTGCCAGTAAATCTTATTACATCAAATAATCTGTCAAACCCTGAACAAGTCTCCTGGTTCCGATACTCCAAATCTTCCTGGATTTGAAAAGATAAGCAACAGCACTATGGGCATTGGTGCATCCATCAAGTTATCCAAGTTCCTCAAATCAAGATAAATATGCAGAATTTAAATCATATTATCTCATGCAGAAATTTAATTTTTGCAGAGTAGTTTTGGTTCTGCCACTTCCACAGTTGACTTTTGGTGTGAAAGTGGACACTCCCGGTTAGTACAGCTCCGCCCTCTGCCCTCTGGGGGCAGTATTAGCCTCTCAGAAGCAGATGTGTCATGAGGAGATGGAACACACTGGACAGAAGCAGCTTCAGGGCTGTGTGCAGAGCTTCTACACACTTTCAGGCGGAGCATTCGCGAGCTGAGGGTCTGGACATGGACGAGGCTGACCAGTACCATGTTCTGAGAGTCTGTTCCATCGCACAGAGCAGGTACGCTGGGATCTCTCAAAGCGGAGGACCAGGTTTGGACAGCACTGACACAGAAAGGACCGGACTGAGTGGGAACAGTACGGCAAAAATGTTAGGCTCAAAATGATTCCAAATTTGAACAAAGGTGTTTTTCACCAAAGTGACCACCAGACTGTAGAACACCAGCAAAATGTTCCATCTAACTTGTAGAATTCTCTAGACTGGAGTATTCATGCCCAAGTACACTGAAACACGGGTGTACTATACATTTAAAAGGTTTTACTCATCAGTTCTGGGGTTGGATAAAAGTTCAAAGTAAAACTTTTTTTTTTAAATAAAAAATGAAATAATAGGATAAGGAAGCGGTACAATCAAAACTAATAAAAATGTCCCTTTAGAGCAAAATGTATTCACACTTCAGTGAATTCTGGAGTAAGATTAACCTCAGCAACTATCCAGCAACTAGTCCTCCACGCTCCTGACAAGAACTCTTTACTGAAGCCTGCCCCGTTTTCAATTTGGATCATTTGTACATGTGCGGGAGACCAGGGCAGGGAACAAAACGCCTTGTACACGGTTTTCCAGGAATAATCAGATTCAAGTGTGTTTTAGGGAGAGCTCAACATACTGAACCGAAAGCATTTTTCCAATGCCACAGGGTAAATGCTGGGCTGTAGTACCACCTGCTGGTCACAAACCATTAGTGCAGCTTTTTATAAAATTAGTCTTTGTAGCAGCCAGTGGTTAGACAATTACCAACTGCTTAAGTCATAATATTTCAGTAGTTTTCTTACAGGCAAGTCCACAGGCTGTGCACTACATAATGTTATTTACAGGGGCAGAAATACAAAAAAGTACATCTATAATGAAGGTGAAAGATAAACACTAGATACTGCATTTCAAAGAATCTTAAGTACCAAACATTCCCCCACAAAAAATTGATTTTAAAAATATAAAAAGGTACTGAGATTAATTAAATTATATAAATATTATTAAATGAGAAAAATATCATAAAAGCTTTCCAACATCTGAACATGCATTAAAAAAGGGGGGGGGAAATGTTAATAGGACAGATGAGCTGATGAAAAGTTATATCCAAGACGACATGTCGGATCCCTGTGAGCAGAAGTTCCTGTGTGTGGATTCAGCTGAGGGACAGTTCTGCCTCGGACAGCACTGGGGTAGAGGAGTTGGAGCAGTTATCCGTGCTGCGACTCCAGGACCTCCGGGTGGGGGTCGAGGAGGGCGTGGAGCTGTTGGAGGGGGGTCCGGAGCCTGAATCTGGGCTACTGTCCTTGCTCTTGTGGTTTAGCTCGGACTGCAGGCAGCGGCAGATCTCCTCTGGTAAGCGCTGGAACTCCTCGTCTAAGTCCCGCTGAAGCTGGCTCTGGAGCTGGGGAAACAACACACATTAAACCGGCATGGATTTAACGGTTTAAACTCTGCTGAGCATGTTCACCTCTGTATTTCATATATAGTAGAACTAATGCATGTGTATTGACAATTCTCCCGGTCGGTCGTCCAGGTGTTCAGTATCCGCATGAATCTTTGGTGGCCTTTGAACTGACTGTGGCGAAGGGGAAAACGTTAGACAGCAGTCCATAGGAAGGAATAGCATAACTGGAGTAGATGCTTAAATACTGACTTTTAACCCCAACTGCTGTGTGGTGGAGAATGAGTATATGGACAAGGTGACAACCACTGAAGTTACACTTATTGTCAATGTGTGAAGAGAAGCCACAAAAGCAGGACTACCAATAATGCTTCCATCCCCGTAGCAACAGGTAAATCTTTCTGTATACACTGCCTGTCCAAAAAAGGCAGTGTATATAGAAAAAAAAGTAGAGAAATACAGTAGGTCCTCTCCTGATACTGGATAACTGCTGAGGGTGATGATCTTTCAGCTGCAACACAGTATTTGAACCAGGGGTGTCCAAACTTTTTTCACAGAGGGCCGTATTTTGAAACTTATGCAGAGCAGAGGGCCACAGACAACCTGACAATGAAGTGAATCACTAGAAATTTTGCATTTGACATAGTTTTGACGAGCCTCCACACCTTTAATAAGACTTGGAACATTAATATTAGGTTGGTATAACATCAAAATATTAGACATTTTCAAATTTTACATTAAAAAGAACTACTTTTTGTTGTTTGGGTCAAGCCTGAGGGCCAACAAAAATGGGTCTGAGGGCCACAGTTTGCACACCCCCGATTTAAACCCAACTGATGCAGTGAGTGACTGTTCTCATTTCTAAAACCACAATATGTAAAGACAAATCCCGTGGTCATGGAAAAGATGTCAGTGCGTTTGAGAAGGGTCAAATCATTGGCATCGAGCAGAGAAAACATCTAAGGAGAAGCATAAACTAATGTACTACAGATCTGAACCCCAGAGTGTGTTTGGGCCAAGCTGCAGAAGGCTTTGTGCAGTGGTCACATCATTAATACAAGATCTGTGGGAGGAATAATGAAACTACACCACAGCGAATGTGTGCTTTAATTGAAGATAAGAGTCCTACCAAATAGAGGGTGTTACCCTTTTTTTGGACAGGCATAGAAGTTTGAAACACTGACAGTGATAGTCTCCGCTTTGGCACAGTTTGAGTCACTGGCTTTTAAACACTAAACCTAAAAGTGCCAAATTAGCCTAAAGCGCCACAGTCAACCACCTGAATCCTCATGGTGGATGAGGAAAACCCATCCACAACAACCAAGTGTGAGCACTTTAGAGACCATGTTACACAACAAAAACCCTTACGGAGAATGAAATATGGACCTGCACGAAGGCCAAGCAAATCATATTTAGCCTTGTAGTGTGCTGCTCCTGCTGTGTTTATTTAGTGACGGCACTCAGATCTATGTTTCACTGACGGCAGGTGAATATGGACCAGTGGATTCACTCTGTCACTGCATCCAACAGATCAGTGTGTGGATGCAAAACAACTTTCTCCAGCTGAACTCAGACAAGACTGAAATCATCGTCTTTGGCCCATAGAAACAAAGAGAAAGTGTTAACAGTCACCTCCAGAATCTCACTCTAAAACCTACTAATCAAGTTGGAAGTGTCTCAACCAGACTTGGAGAGACTTATCCATGTCTCTAGTACAGGGCTATTCAACTTAATTTTCCTGAGGGCCAGATTTCTTGGGGGGCTGTGGTCTTCTGGGCCGGATAGCCTATGAACCAAGTCTGAATCAAGACTAATCCAGGATCAACCAGGGCTAAAGCAGAATTAAATGAGGACTAAAACAGCACCAAACCAGGTTTAAACTAGTACTAACCAGAATTAAACCAGAAAACAAAAACAACAAAAAATTAAATATTCATATTTGTATATTGGGAGATGGGTCGTGGGCCAGATCAGATCGTTTGGCGGCCCCGGGCCTTAAATTAAATAGCCCTGCTCTAGTAGATTAGACAGTAGATTACTGTAACGGCCTGCTCACTGGCCTCTCCAAACGAGCTGTAAAACAGCTGCAGTACATCCAGAACGCTGCTGCTCGGGTCCTGACTAGAACCAGGAAGTACGATCACATTAGTCCTGTGCTCAGGTCTCTGCACTGGCTCCCTGTGGCTCAGAGAATAGACTTCAAAGCAGCTCTGCTTGTATACAAGTCTCTCCATGGCCTAGCACCAAAGTACATCTCGGACATGTTGGTGCCATATGAACCATCTCGAACTCTGAGGACCTCAGGGACCTCCTGCTGGTGCCCAGAGCCAGGACTAAATCTGCGTTTCGTTTTTTTTTTTTACTTATTGAAATATTTTTATTTTTTATATTAAAGAACATATAAAAACAGAAGAAAAACACGACCAGAGAGAGCGCAGACACAAAATAAAAGCAGCAGGCAGCAAACAAATAAATGAGAAAATGGGACCACGATCAGTCACCTTCTCTACATGGATGACATCAAACTGTACGCAAAGAGCGAGCGAGACAACGACTCTCTGATCCACACGACCAGGATCTACAGCGCTGACATTGGGATGTCATTCGGGTTTGAGAAGTGCAGTCGGAAGGTGACAAAGAGAGGGAAGTTAGTCAACACGGAAGGGTCCTCACTTCCAGAAGGAACAATAGCAGACATTGAGGATGGTTACAAGTACCTTGGAATACCACAGGAAAATGACAACCTTGAAGAGGTAACATGGAAAGCGGCAACAGCCAAATACCTACAACGAATAAAACAAGTCCTAAGAAGCCAGCTCAATGGCAAGAACAAGTCCCGGGCAATAAACAGCTACAGTGATCGAATGCCCTGCAGGAATAATAAGGTGGCCAAAGGAAGAGATACAGACCACAGATGTTAAGACGCGGCTCACCATGCATGGAGGGTTCCACCCAAAATCCAGCACCCTGAGACTGTAGGCCTCCTTCCTTACACTAGTCGTAAGGAAGGAGGCCGTGGACTAGTGAGTGTGAAAGTCACTATCCAGGATGAAACATCCAAGATCCACAAGTACATCAAGAACGAGGCCCCAACAGATGATGTGCTCAGTGAATGTCTCAGGCAATGAGGAACAGAGGATGAAGTGCTGGAGGAGGACCATCATGGGAGGACACGCCCCTACATGGGATGTACCACCGGAACATAACTGAAGTGGCTGATATCAATAAATCCTCTCCAATGGCTAGAGCGGGCCGGTCTGAAGGACAGCACAGAGGCACTCATCATGGCTGCACAGGAAAAGGCCCTGAGAACCAGAGCTACAGAGGCCCAGATCTACCACACCAGACAAGACCCAAGGTGTAGGTTGTGCAAAGGGGGCCCCGAGACAATCCAGCACATAACTGCAAAGTGCAAGATGCTGGTAGGGAAAACATACATGGAGCGCCATAACCAAGTGGCTGGCATAGTGTACAGGAGCTCGGGTCTCTTGTAGAGGATAGATTATATATATATATAAAATGTATAAGTGTATAAATGTAAGTGTGTGTGTATATGTGTGTATATATGTATGTATATATATATATGTGTGTGTATATATATTATGTGTGTGTGTGTATACGTGTACACACACACACACACACACACACACACACACACACACACACACACACACACACACACACACACACACACACACACACACACACACACACACACACACACACACACACACACACACACACACACACACACACACACACACACACACACACACACACACACACACACACACACACACACACACACACACGTTTCCAAGATAGTAATTTAGAACATTTTGATCCACTCTCATAATATCTTTGTTTGGGAAAGAGCATTGTCTTAACTATTTCCTGTGACACCACTTTTTGGCATGGTTTTCCTCCAAAAATGATAGATAATTTAGCTTTTTCTCCATTTGTTTCTTTTGTCCGGAGGCTATAGCTATAATTTTTCCTCTCAAGACTGCTTTGGAAGCATCCCAAAGGATGGGTGGCGAAATTTCCCGAGCACCATTTTCCTCCAGAAAAGTCTTAATATTGTTGGACATTTTTTCTTTAAACAAAGGGTCATTAAGCAGGCTGGCATTGAACTTCCACAATGTTTTTTCGTCTTTGCTCCAAATATTCATAGGATTCATATTCAATAAGATACAGAACTTCTTATTTATTGTTAATCAAGTGCCTCTTGAGGTTGAACAGTAATGTAGGCTGAATGCGAAGATTCCAATCACTACCACAAATTAGGGTTCCCTCAGAGTGGTTCACAATCAGGTTCATGACATCAGCATAGAAAGTGATATCACTCCCTGGTTGTGCATACACGTTTAGAAAGAGTGAAAACCTTTCCGCTAATATTCCCTTTGAGCAGTACATATCTGCCTTCTTTATCCTTACATTCAAAACTCTGTTCAAAAACTATTCGGTTTGAAATGAATATTGCTTGAATGACACTGATGTTCAGTGTCATTCAAGCGTGTCTCCTGTAAATATATAATGTCTATTTTTTCTATTTTAATTTTTGTAAACATTTTTGTCCGTTTGATTGGGTTCAGTATGCCTTTCACATTGAAGGATGCTACTTGTAACACTTCTGATGCCATTGGGTTGGTCGTATTGATCGTCCCGTTGAGAACTCTTGAAGATTTTTAATCTCTCTGGTCGAAAACAACAAACACACACAAGAACAATAGGAACACAGAACAACTTAAAGGATAAAATAGACACAAAAAGGGTTCATGCTGGAAGCAGGCATCAAACCCAAAACCTGATCAAAAAAAATTATAAAAAGGGAGGGAAGTCCAATCCTAAAGAAGGTCCCCCCAAAAAAACTTCCCAGGCACTCCTGACACAAATCCTCGGAAATAACTGGATATATGACCTCCCTGGCTCACCACGAGCATCTTCCTTAGGAGCACCTCTGCTTCTCCTGGTGTTCTGAGCACGTGTTTTTACCTTCAAAAGTCACCAGGAGAGTCGCGAGGAAAGAGAATCCATATCTCAGTTTTCTCTTCCTGAGCTCCTCACAGATGTGGTGGAAGTTTTACCGTTATTGACGAACCTCGTATGGAATATCGGGAGCAAAGAAGACACGCTTGCCTTTGTACTGGAGGTCTCCTTTAACCCTTGCATTCCTCAAGACGCGTTCCTTTGCACGATCGTTGAGAAACCTCATAATCAGGCCTCGTGGTTTATCAGCTGCTGGTCTTGGTTTGCCCAGAAGATGTGCTCTTTTGATTGTGATGGGGGGAGGGGACCTCAACTCCTGAGCCATCAAGGAGCTCAGGAATAATCTTCTCCAAAAAGCTTTTCGTGTCTTTACCTTCCTCTCCTTCTTCTACACTCACAAGCCTGAGGTTAGGACAACGTGATCTGGACTCCAAATCCAGGAGCTTATCTTTCATATTGTTCTCTGACTCCATCGTAGTCACCCTGGCCTTATCTGTAGATCTTCCGCATTTTCTGAAACACGCTGCTTGTCTTTCTCCAAGTGTGCTCCGGTTACTCCCTCTTTCAGGAGAGCGGCCACTGCAGCGGACACGACCGGGCTATGGCAGCTAACAACTCAGCTCTAGAGTCCATGGCACGCTGAATTTCGGACATCTTGAGACATATCTGAGGACGGGTTATATTCTCTCCCCCTTCTGATGCAAAGAAGTCATGAGAATCTTCATCTGGGCCGACGGGACCACGATTCGCTAGCCATGATTGCTATATTAGCCTAGTTAGCTTTGCTAACTTGTGATGCGGGCTGTTTTCCAAGGGGCCATGGACCGTCAGCTTTGTTTGTTTTGATCCCAAAGTGTTACCAGACTTGTGTCTTCCTCGTTTACGCATCCCTTGTTCATCTTGTTTGGATTAGGTGGTTCAAACGATGATTTTAAAGCCAAGTTTTGCTGCAGAGTTGTGGATGCGTCAGAACAATCCGCCGCCATTACCTGAAGTAACGTTTCAGTTTTATGCAGCTAAAGTCTGGAACAGTCTTCCTGAAGACGTGAGAGGTTCTACTCTGACAATGTTCAAATCTAAGCTAAAAACTGTTTTGTTTGGCTGTGCATATGACTGAATTATTTTCTTTGCACTCTTCTCTTTTATTCCTTGAACGGAATTTGTGATTTCTGTCATGTCTGCACTTTTTTCCTGTTGAAATCGCTTATGGTCAGGCCAGTTAGGAGCAACTATGCTGGGGGAAGTATGGCAGCTGGAGTACTATCCGCTGCTGTTTACTACTTACAGGAAGCAACCTCACTTTCTATACTAATGTTTTAGATATGACTGCAAACCACGCTGAGGGAACCCTAATCTGTGGCGGCGATTGGAATGTTTGTGTTCAACCTACTTTAGACATATCAAACTCAAGGGGCATTGGAAGAGCATAGGACTGAAGAATATAGGACAGGGCACAAACTACAGAGGCAGCTATAGGCACAATAGACTAAAGTGATCCTATCTACATTATTATCTCTTCATGTATGAAATGGAATTGGATTTTACTGATACAACATAAATTGCAATCACTAGAAATGTGGTGATTTAGCCTGCGTTCTCTCTTACATAAACATCAGGGTGTGATCAGGGCGAGTACCTCGAGTGGCCGTTTCAGGTCACCTTAAAACTGTTTGAAGCAGCTTCCACAGACTTAAGTGGAGAAAGTATCAGCAGTGGATAGAGGTACTGAATGCACTTTGAGAGATGTGTAGTGGCAGGGTGCTCTCACCAGGGGGAGCTGCTCGTCTATCTGCTGCAGGACCTCTCTCTGCCTCAGCATGAGCTTGTCCTGTCTCCGGCTCTGGGCCTCCTCCAGCTGCAGACCGCACACAACATTAAAGCTCAGCCACTCCAGGGGCCTCTTCATCAGGGAGGAGCATGTGAGGACTTACCCTCCGGATCAGAGACACCGAGTCGTGGATGTGCTTCTTGTTGATCTCGTTGAGTTCCCTGTGAGACAGAGACAGAGGAGTGAAGCAGCCTGCCCCTCCTTACGCCCCACACACCCCGATCTCGTCAGAGCCCGCTCACACACTCACGCTTCAGCCTTGTCCTTGTCTCGGTTCCGGGCCTCACTGATACTGTTTTGACGTTTCCTGTCCAGCATTTTCTGCAGCTCCTTCTTCTCCCTGAGGACAGTCACAAGACCGCAATGTAAACAAACAGCACTGTCAAAGAAAAGTTGCAAATATGCTGAATATGTTTGCAACAGCAGAGTGTTGTAATGTAAAGAAGGGCCTCGACTACTTATTTCCATCTTCCTTGCCTGTACGTGAGCCATGTTTCCAAGATGGCTCAGCCATGGCGTTCTGGTGCTCTATGTTTTGTCTGTTTTTGCACGTAAATCATTTGGCAGCGTGCGCTTACAACCGTAAAAAGCCCTTAAGCATCAAAACAACCACTCCTATGGATCTAGTTCCAGTTTTTTTAGGATCTGCAGCGGATTTAGCTCTTTTTTTGGGGGACAAAAAGATTGAGACGCAGCAGACGAGGAAAGCGAACGTGGCCCTCTTTGGAGACGCGATGCACATACACCCTTACCTGAAATCTTCCTCGCTAACGTTTGATTACTCAGCAACAAAATGTAAGAACTAGAGCTCCTGACGAAAAGAAACAAAGACTTTTCCTCATCTTCTGTTGTGAGCATCACATAGCTTAACAAGTCGGTCCCGGACTGCGCGGTGCATCAAGAGGGATTTCAGCACCAACAGACAGAGGGTCGACTCCGGGGAAAAGCAAGAAGTAGAGCAGTCTTTTTCTTCATCAACAGTGCCTGGTGTTCCGATGCGACTGATCTCCAAACACTGCTTTCCTGCTCAGGAATATCTTTGTTAACTGCAAACTATTCTACTCTCCACAGGAGTTTGCCTCATTCATTCTGGCCACTGTTTACATTCCACCGAGTGTGTGAGCGCATGTTGTGCCTCCTGCATTTTCAGAGTGTGAAGCGGACCTTTGTATATTATCCTGGCGGATTATCTTTTATTAAGACTAAGATTAAAGCATAAAACTGGTGGTCGAGTGGTTAAGGCAGAGCACACATATGCCAGGCTCCATATGCAGCCAGACACATTGTCGTGAGTTAGAATCCCGACTCTGACAATTTACTGCATGTCCTCCCTTCTCTCATCCCCATTTCAGGCTGAACTTCTCGTCTAATAAAGACATTAGACCAAAAAATCTTTAAAAAAATAAGATAATCATAGCACTGCCAAATAAATAAAAGTCCCATTTGGTCCAACGTTGGTCAAATTTGTCCATCTCCAAATTAAGTGTAAATGTCATTTTTTTCCATTTGTTTCATGTCTGTTACTATGTTAGTCCAGTCCTTGATTGTTGGTGAGGTTTGTGTCATCCATTTGTCTGTGATGGCCTGAAGTACCTTCCAGAGGTATCCGCCAATTGTGTCCATGGCAGGGATGACAAAGGGATGACAATGTCAAAAACAGCCTTCAGTGCATTATTAATTTCAGTCCATAATTTCTGAGGTGATAGTGGTCTGCCACTTTGCTGCCACGGTTTCTCCAACAATTAGCATTTCCTTACTAATGAGCACTTTGACGTGGTGTTATGAAAAATTGTGACACATTTTTCCAACAAAATTCCCCCCAGACATGTGATTTTGTGGTCTTCCACTAGGATTTACACACATTTTCCCACTCTTCATCTGTCAAAACAAGGGTAACTTCTCTTTCCCATTTGTTTTTAAAATATTTAGTAGAGTAGCTGTCCAGATTAGAAATGCACTGGTATCATTTAGATATTATTCCCCTTGAAAGTTCTCATTTATAAGCCTCCCATAAAAAAAACAGTCAGAGAGCTTGGTTATAATAACTCCTTATTTGTAAACAGATTTGGGGGTAACACGATAGCTGGTGACATGTTAGAGTACTCAAATTACTTTTTAAGGGTAACAAGGAACGCTAGTGACTCTTGTCCTCTCGCGAAAGAGAGATAAACTTTCTGATGAAAAACTCCTTTATAACCACTATTTTGTAATTGAGGAGTTAAATGTAGGTAACAGCGATGTGGTGAGCTTGAATGAAATAAACTACGGTGGTAAAACAAGTGCGTTCTGTTGTAGTGCGTCGCTGCTCATGTTGTTCACTGCTTGAGGCCGACACGTGCTTATTGTGTGGCATTGTATTGTGGTCATCTGTCAACATAAAAGAGAAAGCTCAATTAAAGGAATTTACTTTACTTGTTTAGTTGATATTTTAAAGATCATGTTACTGTGTTCAGCAACGCAAAGGGATCGTCTTCAAACGATATAGGTTATACAATAATGTTCATTATTGGAAACACAAGAGTACTCTAATGTGTTACTTTTATAACACA
This sequence comes from Chaenogobius annularis, assembly GCA_015082035.1. NCBI lineage: Eukaryota > Metazoa > Chordata > Actinopteri > Gobiiformes > Gobiidae > Chaenogobius > Chaenogobius annularis. The sequence continues at coordinate 426,049 of BJKM01000131.1, read as the reverse complement.
GTAGTGCAGTAACATAACGCGTTAGATTTCCAGGGCAGTAATGAGGTAACTAAACGAGTGAATTTTAAACGTAACGCTGCCCAACACCATTTGTAAAACCTATAAAAGTCCTGTTTTCTCTAAGTCAAAGGATTCCTTCAACATATCAAAGCTTTTCATGTGATTATATTTTACAATCTGGTGAAAAACTTTTATACCTTTTTGTAATCCAGACCTTGAATCTCAGTTCAGTTCTATTTGGTACAAAACTTTGGTCATAAACAAACCAGTTCAACACACCAGTACAGCAATGCTCTGATTTGAGCTGAAATAAAGTAATTTTTCAGACAGGGTAAACCCCAGCCTCCTTTTTCTTTTGATAGTTGGAGAGTTTTGAATCAGATTCAAGGTTTTTTGCCTTGTCATACAAATCTAAAGATTGTTTTATTCCATTCATCAAACAGCCGGCTGGGGATGGAACTCGTGAGTCTGGAATAGATAGAGAAATTTGGACAAAACGTTCATTTTTATACTTGCAATCCAATTACTTTGAATTAATTATGGGATCAGAGGCCATTTTTTGAGATCTTTCTTTATAGTTGAGGAAAAAGGAGCATAGTTTTTATCCAAGATTATTGATATTTCTTCATGGAGAACTACACCTAAATATTTAAGAGATTCCGATTGCCATTTAAATGGATAAGTCTTTCTAAAGGACAGAGGGGGAAGCCAGTAAGAGAAAATTACAGTTTCTTGTAACTTGAAATTGTATCCCAAAATTGGACCAATATCATGAAGGAAATTAATCACAAATTTCTGGTTTGGTCTGATATAGTAGGTCATCATCTGCGTAGCAAGCAATTTTACACTCTGTCCAATCAATTGAGATAGCATGAATTATTTCCGAGTGTCTAATATATTGGGCCAATGGTTCTAAGTACAAAGCAAACTACAGGGGGGACAAAGCACAACCCTGTCTCACCCTTCTTTCCAAAGTCAGTGGGTCTGTAAAGTGACTGTTAATTTTGACTCTTGATGTTGGGCTATTTTAAAGATCCCCACATATTTTA